>PVLA01006144.1:0-130160 GCA_004027455.1 Hydrochoerus hydrochaeris | reverse complement strand
GAGATCCCTGCCCAGCTTTATTATGTCACAGGAACCCGGGCTGGAATGCAGGGGATCGAATTCCCAGCCCTTCCCAGCGGGCCGGGCCCAGGGCAGCGGGGCCAGCGCTGGCCGCCTCCGGGGCTCTCGGGCGCCCCCTGCCGAGCGCTCCCGTCCCTGCGCCGGCTGCCCCAGGGGCTCTGAGGACCCGGGCGGGTGCGGAAGGCAGGGAGGGCACCGGCCGGAGTCTCCTCCTGCAGGCTCCACTCCAGCCGGTACCATCGGTGACCCCCGGGCCCCAGGGGCAGCCGCAGGAGCCGGCGGACGCAGCACCTCGGAGGTGGGCAGCTGCTTTGCACAGGGCGGACACTGGTCAGGCTACTTACACCGCCCCGCAGCCTCCCTGTCCTGTGCTTCCTGCATCGTGTGGAGGCAGCGGCCTGCCCGCCGAGCCCTCTGTGGGTCTCACACCTGGGCAGCCTGGAGGCTGAGGCAGGAAGGCTGCAAAGTCCAGCCCAGCCCGGGCAGCTTAGCAGTTCAAGGAACCCTGTCTCCAAGAGAAAGATCGGCCCTGGATGGCGCGCGGTGTGAAGGCAATGGGTTCAGTTTTCAGGATGGGGGGAAATGCCTGCTGTGGTTTTGTTGTCGCTGCTTTGTTTTGGTACCGGGAATCAAGCTCAGGAGTTTGCCAGGCAGGTGCTTATGCGGCTGAGCTAAACCCCGGGACCCCTGCTGTGTTTAATAAATGAGGCTAAAGTATTTCAAACGATGCCTGGCACAAAAGAGGTCAAAGTTCACCCTTCATTCTGCTTCTGCTACTACAAAAGAGTCACCTATTCCAGGCACTACTGGAGGCTGAAGCAGGAGGATTCAGAGCTTGAACCTTGCCAGGGCATCAAGGCAACTTAGTGACACCCTGCTTCAAAAAAAAGAAAAGAAAGGAAAAGAAGAAAAGAAAAGAGAAAAGAAAGAAGAGGAAAAGAATAGAAAAGAAAGACAGACAAAAGGACTGGGACTGGGGTGTAACAGCGCAGAGATCCTGGGTTCAGTCTTCTCCATTAGCAGTCACTGGTTCAATCACCAGTACCAAAAACAGTTTTTCAAGCCCAGAGCCTTGTACATGTTGGGCAGGCATTCCACCCTCCCGCTGGCAGCATCTACTGCACATTTATTGCATGCCTGCATGCCAGGCATTTTTCTGAGCTTTTTTTTCCAGTGTGAGGATGGAACCCAGGGCCGCCCAAGTGCAAAGCACATGCTCTGCCATTGAACCACACCCGGGCCTTGCGGAATGTTTCAAATATTACTATAATTATTATTTTAGTGCCCTTGACCTTCATGGGTCTCCCTTGGAGATTTAAAAAAAAAAAACTAGGTGTAACACCTGCCTTATTTCCTTCACTAAATCATCTGGAGGAATGTTTGATAATTGTGACTGGTGTGGCAGATGTTAGCTCCTTTACAAGAAGTGCAAGGAGGGAGTGGAGGATCCTACTCACAGGAAGCCTGTGTCTCCCTGGGATCACCCTGCTCCTCAGAAAAGGGACTGCGGAGACACAGGACGCATTCGATCTAAGCTAAGAGCCCAGTGAGGCTCCTGTAGTGCTGGGGAGGTTACTTCTTAGGCTACCTCCAGATGCAGCTTTAGAACCTGTCAGATCTCCTTGAGTCTTTCAGCCAGCTCATGTACACACACACACACACACACACACACACACTGATGCCCTCAGTAATAATGCGTCAGTAGGCTTCCACGTTAGCAGTGTAAGAGAAACATGTAAACAAATAATAAACGAGGCCTGTGCCAAAGGGGCATAGAAACAATAGCTATCAAATACCACCCAGGGGAGAGAGAGTTTACTGGGCTGGTGACAGAACACCCCAGTGTCATTGCCAATAGCGTCACTTCACAACCCCAGGAAAACTGGCAGGGCTGCTCCTCCTTGAAGGGAACCTTTGTCTTTTTTCTCTTTCTTAAACACCTGATTCTTTCTGCTTCGATCGATGTCAATCTTTCCTTGGGAAGGGATTTTGGAGAGCAGACTCCTTTCCTTGTTCTGAAGAAAACTAGTTGGACCAGGTGAAGGGATTGCGAAGGTGTGAGCTCAGGCTCTAGACTTGGCAGACTGAGTGGGCGGCACATCTTTCTCCAGGGGCCTTTGGACGGGGTGCAGCCTTCCGCTCTTGGCAGGGAAGGACCCTTCGCATGGCCGTGTCTCCCGCAGAGGCCAGGATGGGGGGTGATGCTGAGAGGGCCCGGGAGCAGTGATCATCAAAGTGGGGCATTGCACCTGGAGGCTGCCACCCCCAAAAGATTTCTTACAAGTACAAAAAGAAAAAAAACATTTAAAATTTATTTTTGTGTCATCTTTTCTAAACCAGTTTCCTATTAAAAGTTTAAAAATATACAAAAGTAAAATATAATGGACTTTTCATGGACTCATTCTCCCATCATTCACTTCAAAAAATTTTAACTCATAGCTGGTCTTGGGTTAAATTCACCCATTCACCCTTCCTACAACTCCCATATTATTTGAAGCAAATCCCAGATATTATCTTATTGCATCTTATTGAAATATATTGCATCTTATTGAAATATATGCTTCTTCAAAAAAGCTCTCTCTTTCAAAACTATAATCACAACACCACCATTATACTCTAAAAGCATCAGCAATAATTTCTTGGCATAAATGAATATCCAACCAGCATTCACATTTTCTTGCTTGTCCTGTAGATTCTTTTACATTTTGTATTAAGATCTGTGGTCACTAGGGTGGAATGTCAACTTGCTTGACTTTGGGATCCACCTCAGGGATGGATGGGAGACACTCCTGGATGTGCCTGGCTGGGTCCTTTTGTGCCTGGTCTCTTTCTCTGTGGCACTATTTTCCTGCTCTGCTTCCTACCTGTCATGAACTATGTAACTTTCTGTCTTGATGTTTCTGCCTTGCAGCCAGTTAAACCATGGACTGAATCCCCTTAAAATGTGAGCCAAATGAAATGACTCCTTCTTTAAATTGTGGGAATCAAGTATTGTTTTCAGCAATGGGAAAACTGACATACAGAATCCAGAGTCCATACTTTACAATGAATAAATAGGTCACTCGAGTCTCTTATTCTGTTGGTCCCTATCTTAGCTACTTTCCTTATAGCTGAGATAAAATACTCAACACCTACAAGATAAGGGAAGATAAATTTGTTTAGGTCACAGTTGGTAGAGGGTTCAACCCATAATTGCCTGGCTTCAACACTGGGTGCCATGGCAGACAAAAGCATCTCAGAGGTAAAACAGTTCATGGTGGGTGGAAGGTAGCAAAGCAACAAGGATTGACCACAGCTCTTTCTATTCCTTATGTCTTATCCAGGCAGCTTAAGGCAGATAGCACTCATATCCCTAATCTTAGTGTACTTGATCCTAGCATTGCATCATGAATCAATGCTAGTGTCATAAACTCTAGATGAAGAAAAAGCCCTACCTAAGGCCACATGAGGCCTTGGAGGGGACATGTAAACACAAACCACAACATTGTGCACATAACACCCCCCAAGACTCATGCATAACCCCCCACTGACTAATGCATGTCACTTTATGCAAAAGGCATTTAGTCCATCTCAAAGAATTGCAAAAGTAACAATTTTAGCTTGCTGAAGAGTCCAAATCCAAAGTCTCCTCTGTGATTTATGGCAAACTCTTAGCTGCAGGCCTCTGTACAAATGAAAAGAAAGTTACACACTGTCAATGACACAATAACACAAGATAGATATTTCCACTTGAAGTGTTACAAACAGGGTAATAGCAATGAAAGGAACAGAAGAATACAGTAGATGGCCTGAGGGCTTCCCAAGGAGCAGAAGGACAAACATCCAGCAAGGCAAACATTAAATTCACATTTCCACCTCCAGCATCCCCAGAAATCTTGGCAAACTGTGAACTCCAGAGGGTTTGGGTGGCTCTGTGCCTACTGCACTGCCAATGGTTGCTGCATCCATGTTTCTCTCTTAGGCCAGCTTGGCCTCCTCCTTGCAGTTTCCTTCAGATAATCCACGTTTCTGTCTTCTCTAAACTTCTGGGATCCCCAGCACACCTTCCACTTCACATTCACAGCTTCACACACTACCCTCTCAAGGGCACACTGACTGACTTCCCAGACCTCCTCCTGAAATCTGATGGAAGCCTTCCTGACACCACAACTTTTGCATTCTGTATGTACCTAAAACTAGCACCATGTGGATGATGTCAAGGTCTACTACCAGCTGGAGCAAGAAAGGCTTTCTTCTCTCTTGGCTGTTGGGTCCAGTGCCTGTGAACCAAATCCTGAGGAACAACTTCCCTAGGCCACAAGCATTCTGGAACATGGTGCTCTGGGACTCTCTTCTCAAAGGAGTCTTTCACTTTTGCAATTTTGAGGCTGCAAAGAGTGGAGTCCTTCTGCTTCTTGTGAAGCCCTCAGGTCGTCTATTGTATTCTTCTGTTCCTTCTCAGCAATCAAGATCTCTTTTGCTTTGTCTTTTCAGTCCACAGCTTACTGGGGCTTCCTGTCTGGACAAACTCTAAATGTTTTAAATCATTCTACTAGGCTCTTTGCTCTTGATTCTTAGCATAAATCTGGCTAAAACCCCCATCAGTAGTCATGCCACTGCCTCAACATTAGATTACCTTGATATTTCTTTTGCTTGGTCAATTAGTCCACCACCCTTAATCTCAGTCTCAGGCAGCCTCTACACATGAACAAAATGTGGACAAACTTTCTGCTAAGGCATAACACACAGCAGCCAGTGCAGTCCTTCTCCTCAGCAGAAACCTACTGAGTCTGATTTTTACCAGCATATTCTGCTCTTTTAAAACTCTGACTAGAATCTCCCATCAAGTACAGTTTAAGACATTCCAGCTGTACTTTTTCAGCCAGCACCTCTAATCTTTTCCTAACTTTTCTTCTTCCCATAAGCAGCTCCAAAGGCTCCTAAACCACATGGTCAGGTACAATCACAGCAATACCCCCACTTCTGGTACCAAATTCTGTTTTAATTTTCCCACTGTTGAGACAAAATATTCAACACTCACAAGGGAGGAAAGTTTTATTTAGCTTACAGTTTGTAGAGGTTTCAGTCCATAATTAGCTGGCTCCAGGGCAGGGTGGCATGGTTGACAAGCATCAAAGAGCAGAAACAGTTCACAGCAGGCAGAAGACAGCAACAAGGGTTAACCACAGATCTTGCTATCCTTATGTGTTATCCAGGATACTTGGGGCAGGTAGCACTCATACCCCTAATCCTAGCATACTTGATCCTAGCATTGTACCATGAGTCAATGCCAGTGTCACATATTCTAGATCCAGCCACCTCTGAAAAAGCCCTACCTATGACCCACCTATGACCCACCTATGACCCACCAAATGAGGCTTTGGGGGGACATCTAAACACAAGTCATAACAGTCCCTGTCTCAATGTCTCCTCATTTTATAAATTTTTTTTGACCAAAGACCTTGGGTTGTTTTTGACTAATCTTTCACAGCCTGGATTTTGTTTATTCTTTCTATGATACCATTTATTATTTCCTTCTATACCCTATATTTCTGAAAATGGATTCAAACCAAGTATTTTTGGCAGAAACATTCCATAGTTGGTGTTAAGGAATACTCTGTAGATGGTTATGGGGGAAAGTGTCTGCTTGTCTCTCTATTTATGATATCAGCAATCTCCACTGATCATTAGCAAATTCCTTAATTCACTAGCAGCTACAAATTCTACTTATGTGTCTTTTATCAGCTGGCCTACTTCTTTAAAGAGAATCTTCTCTTCAGTCTTTGTTCACCTTTGGGCACTGTTCTTATAGGGGAAGCAGTTATAAATGCTTCCTTTAGTTTACTAGTTTTCAAAATATTAAGTCAGTTATCTAATATTCTCCAGACATAATCCCTGAATATTACATTAGTATTAGAATAAGCATATGAATATGCAACCTAACCAAATATAAATAATTCATCACTTGAATTGCATAAAATGTCCCATTTTTGGCCAATGGAAACTTTTTCAAGTTGTTTCCTCATTTCTTTTTAACATGACACAGTGGTAATTGATAACTTCTTGTTTTCTGATGTGATAAAATGTTCCAGGACCATTTCTTAAACTGAAAATCAGATCTTTCTCGAGGTAGCTGGTTCCTTTGGGTAGAAGATGGCATTTAGAGACTACAATCCATACTTTAGGTATTATGTCTTATTAGGTATTAGCTTTTGATTTCTATTTTTGCATTATATGTTTTATAATGTACATAACAAGATACATATGCTTTATAAATGCCAAGTTAGCTAAGATGAATCTATTTTCTGAAAGTGATATCGAATACAGAAAGTTTAGAGACTACTTACTGAGTGCATAGTCCTGGGAGATATCTTTGAGTGATGATGTTGGGCCCTCTTCTTTAATAGTTGGTCTTGTTTAAGTTCGTTTCTTTCTGAACTTCAATTTCTTTGAATGCAAAATGAACATAGTAATAGCTACTTCATGGGGATAACCAAATAAGAGCAATAGATGATGGATAGATAGATAGAATAAGAAACTTGATAGTAGATAGACAGACAGACAGTAGATAGACAATAGATGGATAATATTCATATATGAATATCCCTGGCTTCACTCAACAAACAGGAGCTACTCTTACTTAGTATGTCAACTAAGAACTTAATGTGCTTAATGAACTTCTTATTCAGCAAGTTCTGCCTTCCCTCAAGGATCTTGTAAATCAGAGGCACAGAGAAACACCACACACAGAAAACTCAGGCAGGCCCCATTCTCCCAATAGTGTGCAAGGCAAGTCTTGTAAATTCAGAAGCAAAGTACCTAGGGAACCTTCCAGGACCTGGAAGACTTTGCGAAGGGAAGAAGAATGAGGATTTGGGAGATGGGAAGGATGCGGGAAGGTTTTCCCAGGTGGGGGAGCAGCCCAATCTCAATATAAGAAAAAGCAACTAAATGGCAGCAGTGGGAGAAGCTACTGAACAAAATATTCTCCAAGAGGAAAGATTGCTTCCCAGTGCCAGCCCTCTATGGGGGCAAGCAGGAGGACAGGGAACAGGACCCTGGTGGTTTTAAGAGAAACAGTTTTGTCTTTTGGCAGTGGAGAAGACAGATTGCAGCTGGGCACGGGGGTGGGGTGGTGGAGAAGGGAAAGCACAAGGGCTGTTGTTGGTTGGTTTGTAAAAGAACAAAGCGGCCACAGCACTGGAAACCTGCAGTGTGACCCAAAAACACACAGGCTATCCAGGCAGGTGGCACGCATCCCTTCAGCAGGAGGGAGATGCTGGAGGAAAATAGAATTTTAAAATGGCTTTGATGACCCAAGAACTGGGAACTGCCAAGCCAGTCTGGCAGCAGCAAAGCAAACACAAGCAACAATAGAAACAATGCTTGTCTCTAACACCAGGGCAAGCTGGGCAGTGTCAGGGGCTCGTGTTATCAGAAGCTGGTGATATACAAGGCACTGTGTCAAGCTCTTAAACACATATTCTCTTGGTCAGAACCTACAGCCAGCCTTTAAGACAGGGAAAGGGTCCTGGTTTAATAGTTGAGGACACCAAGGGTGTGGGTAGTCCAACATTTTATTGGAGGTTACATGCAAATTGCAAATGGGATTCAAACTTGATTTTGGTTCTAAAACCATTCATTTCCCATAACCTCAGAAGACCTTTTCACTGATGATAAGATACACTCATTCAATCCATAATCCTTGTTTTTTCGTGGTATAGGTTGTCATTTATCGCCTAGTTAGAATAGGGCAGGCATGTTCTATGGGTTTTTTTTTTAAACATGTGCTAACTCATGAGAGGTTTTTCTGTTTTCATTTTGGAGACTAAGGCACAGAGAAGTTAAATAATCTACTCGAGGTGCTATGTTTCAGACATGCTCTGTCTACAAAAGCTTTGGCTGCTGATAGGTTTTTGGGAGGTAATTAGATTATGGGAATTAGATCATGGGAACACTTAACTCTGTCACCGGATTAACCCACCGATGAGATCATGATTTGATGGCACCTTTGAGAGACAAGATGAAAGAGACGGCCTAGCTGAAGAGACTTCATCATGGAACTGTTACCTTGGAGACTACATCTGTCCCCTGGCGCTTCCTCTCTGCTGCTTCCTTTTTGTTAGCTTCCTGGCAGCCATAATGTGACCAGCTGTCTTCAGCCCTGTGTGGCTACCATAACATTTCTGTTTGTCCACGGGCCTACATCAGCTAACCATGGACTGAAATCTCTGAAACCACAAGCCAAAATAAATCTGTCCCCCTTTTAGTTGTTTTTCTCACGTATTATGTCACAGCATTGGGAAGCTAAGGTATAAGGTCACATAGTAAGAGAAGAGCAAGGATTCATCTCCAGGCAGTTAGAACCTGCACAGTTGACCTCAAATAGTACCACAGGTGACCATGTAATCCAAGTATCTTATCTACCCCGTATTTCCTCCCCAGTGCATAATGTGTCCTCTAGAGAGGCACTGAGAGGGGTGGGTGGGAAGATTGAAAGTCTTAGAAACAGAAGGCCAGAAGTGGCAGGTGGGCAGTCTTTTGTGGCTATTAGTTCTGTACTAATGACATCTGCTTCCTGGCAGTAGCAACTTTGACCCTAATGGGAGATTAGTTCAGTCCCTTTGGATACTTGGTTTGGGAACTTAAGAAGTTTGAGTGTTATGGGCAACAGTGCATGTACCAAGAAGCTGGTGAGTCATTCAGTTGCTCTGGTGTCTGAAGAAGTTTCTGATATTTAATTGAAAACTCTCCTTGCCCAGCTAAGAGAGCAAGCAAACAGATAGTGTTAAGAGTGGGAGGAAAAACTGTTATCCCTTGAGGACCAGCTAAGGACACTGCTTATTCTACTATAATTTGCAGTTCATTTATCTTCTTTAAATGACCACGTAAGAAAATGATCACAGCAGCAGAGCAGCATTAGAAATGGGAAATGGATAAGTAAAACCTTGACAGAGACCAAGGGCTGCCAGACCCATTTGAAAAATGAAGATCTGAGAAGCACAAAGACTGAACAGTGAGAAGTCTCTGGAAGGAAGGCCACAGGACAAATATCAAGTGCTTATCTGGGCAAAAGAGAAATTGATGTACACAAGCCCTCAGGCCTCTGCCAGTTTGTTTGTTCATGAGCAACGCTCAAAGTGGTCATGAATGCTGTCAATGATAACTGAGAGTCATGGCATGTCACAGGTGGCAGGGACCTTTGAGGTCACATGTTACAGACTGATCACCTCATTTTGCAAGCAAGGAATGAGCCCCTGAGAGATGGAATGCCACTGCCTGATTATTTCAGGTGCATCTTCTCATGGGATGTTTATAAAAACCAAATCTGTCATCAAACTGGAATGCAGGCTGCTGAGCAGCCACTAATATCAGTAAACTCTTCAGTGTTCCCTTACTGGGGAGCCTTCTATGGTCATGATCTCACGCAGTCATCACAATAATCTGGTGAGACAGATCCTCACGTACTTTCACAGGGAGGACATCTAGGCCTGGAGAGACGCCCCGGCTGGCCTCAGGTCACACTGGGAGGAGATGGTGGAGCTACCTCAACACAGCGCTGGCATCATATTCCATCTACAGTGTGCTTTTTAACAAGGCACAAATAGGAAAACTGCAAGACAAACCAGCACACTCTTCATGGGACATTAGCTTACCTTTAGAAATCGTTAGGAACTCTACGTAGGAACAGGCAAGTGTTTAATTATACAGTGTTTAGTGAAAAAATGTGATGCTTAGTGTAAAAATAAGAAGAGACCATGGAAGGGAATGCTTAATCATTAACAATTGCTGAATATTACAGGAAGCTTTTTTTTTCCCCTTTAAATTTTCTATAATCTGATATAGGTCTTTTGTAATAAACAAATGAATATAATCATCTTTCTTTAAAAAACTAGCTCTTCACTTGTAGAATCAGTACAGAAAAGGGAAAAATGAATATTAATATATTGTCCTTTACTTGACACTAAAAACTAAGTAGCTGATTGGCATCATGAGATAGGTGATTGTCACGCCTAGTCCACCCAAGCTGCAAGTCACTTTCCACATTTCATCAGAGTCAAGAAAAACTAAAATTCAAAGAACTTAAAATTTGAGACTGTATTATTTTTATGGATTACATATACTAGTCTATTAATAAAAAGCGATAACCCTCCTATGCTTAGCAGGGTAATGACTAGTCATTCTTTCCTCCTGTCTGCTACTGAGCTCCAGCCAACACTGAGATTCACAGACACACTGGTTTGGAAGGTTCCTTACTGTCCACCTCGCCATCCACTCATGGGAGCTCAGACACGGAGAGACAGACACTTTGCTCTATGTCGCCTAAGTCTTAACATTGAAGTGCTGAACAGAAGCTCTAAAGTCCTCATGCCCAGCTCCAATTTCCTCAGGCCAAATCAATATGAAACTCTAAATGAGTTAAGACTGCAGTGTGAGATAGTATGGAGAGCCCAGTTCAATCTACACAGCAGCGGCAAAGAGTCGCTCAGGGGTCCAGACTGCCTCACAGGCGCCCTTCCTGGATTCAGTCCCCTGCACTGCAAATCAAACTGAGCTAAAAACGCATAACAGAAGAAGTGACTCACGTTCACTCACCAGGCAGCACTTCCTGTGTGCTGAGTGCTCCGATGAGAGTCTTACAGAAGTTAATTAGCACCTGAGTGAATCCTGTAGGGGAAGTGAGAGTCTCAGTCTTATTTCTTCACTGAGGAAGACGAGGTTTGGGAAGGTAAAACCATTTGTCCAAAGCCATGGAGCTAGAGAGGGTGAGTCCAGAATTTTAGCCTAGACTTCAGATCTAGTCCTCTGACTTTTTTTTTTAATTACATACTGTTATCTTAGAAGTAGTCATTCAAGTTACAAAACCAAAGCATAAAAAATGAACAATCAAACAATGACAGTATAAACCATCCTGTTTGATCAACCAACAGAAACTTAGTAGTATGGTTATCTATCTTGTACACTTAAACATACATACAGTTATATCCTTTAGAGCGCTTTCCTTCCCTTTCATTATTTCAATATCTATTACACATTTTGGATCTTATTACTCTTTCAGTTTTTTATTATTATTTTGTATACTAGAGAGACAATATGTTATTTACAAATGTGAGTCTTGAGGGTTTTTATCCTCAGAGAGTTTAGAACTTCCCCAAGGCAAGAAAAGTGGCCTAGGTGCTGGACCATCCATAGTCCTGAAAGGTAGCCAAGATCACTTTGTATCAAACTACTAAGACTTCAAAAAACCACTTGACAAAAGCAACTGTTAGTGTCTGTCTCTATTTCCCATCATACCCCAGCATGCCTAGGTATAAAATACATTGTATCAATCTCTGGTTACTTTGTCTTTACTTATTTAGGATGGTGTGTCAGTGCATTTTTGTTACTATAATGAACTACTTGAATCTGGCTAACATATAAAGAACAAGGTTTACTTTACTCACAGTTCTGTAGATTCAAAGGCATGGAGGCAGCACTGGTTCAGCTGTGGTGAAGGTCTCATAATGGCATCACAATTTTGGGGATGTGCATAACAGGAGAGATCACAAGGTGAGACAGGAAGCCAGGATGTATGAAGGCCCCAGTAATGACCTCCCGTTGACCCTCTTCAAGGTTCTACCACATGCTTATAGCACCATACTGGGGCTAAGATTCCAGCATATGAACCTTTGGGAAGTACACTCAAACCATAGCAGATGTTTTAGTAAAAACTATGCTTAAACGTGAACTTCACAACTGTCTCAGCATTTATTCAACAAGCACATCTCATGCTTCAGACCTGTTAGACATGGATAAGGATGGGAATGCAAAGTTCTTTTCTAATATACATCTGACCTCGAGAAATCTAAAAGGCACCAGCAAGCTTTACCTTGGAACCAGACAGATTCAAAAGCCAATAGGTGGTACCTTTTCTGCAGCTCCAAAATAGTGAGCATTGAATAGTCATGTGTTTGCTAGAAGGATTACACCAGTATTTGTATTTCCCTACGTCCACAGAGCTAGGTCTGAAGCTCCTTGGACTGAGGAGCCAAACCCTACTTTCTCGGTTAAAATTGAGAGATCCTGGTTGAAATCAGGCTACACTGTGTTTATCAGCCCTTGACAAAGCCAGGAAAATTTGTATCAGAGGAAAGCAAAAGAAAGAAATGAGCCGAAATCAGGTGAGCAACTGGAAAATGCCCGTTTGGGAAACAAATTGATTGGACACAGCCTTTAGAACTAGTCACAGTTGAGTCAGCATCTTGGCTCCTCCTGTCACCGGCTGTGTGACTTTGGGAAGTCCAGTAGCTATTCTTAGATTCAGTTTCAAAACCTGTCTCACAGGTGATTAGGTAAAGGACAGTGCGTGTAAAATGCCTAGCTCAAGAACTGGCATCTTTGCAGTGTTCCACCTGTGGTAACTGTCATTATTTAAAAATCACTGGGGATCCCCACTAACATTTGACTTATCTCCATTGCAAATTAAGTTGGGGCCCTTTAAAAGTAAGTAACACTAACTTCTTAAAACAAAGTCAACAATGGCCTCAGCCCAGCCTCTGCTGGGTAGATAGCACCGCTGGACTTCAGGGAACACTGTGCAGCTTGCTTTTTCACTGATGGTGGAAAAATAAAAATGAAAATGAAAACAGGACTAAGAAAGCTTATTTTCAAAACACTAGGCTAGGGCTCCATGGAGAGGGAAAATGAAATTGCCAACTTGTTTCAGTTACAAGGCAAACTGAAAATGAGCAGGATCTCCAGTTGCCAGGCAGGACTGAGCATCAAAGCACTCACAGGAGAAAGGGGTGGTGGGGAATGCGGTGCCAGCTGCTGGAACGGGCGAAACTGCAAAAGCTCTGAGGTTAGTACAGTGAAGGTTTCTAACTCGTACCAAAGCCAGCAAACAGGGCTGGGAGAGAGGAGAAGGAGGTCCCTGCTCCATTAAATCACTGAAGCCCCCAGACGACCAAAGTCTCTGCCATCTTCCTGCTGTGGCTTCCAATGCTGCCCAAGGTGTTGACATCCACCTGCAAATAGGAAAAAAAGGACAGCGTTGAATGTGATACATTTTTATGGGCCAGGCTTCAACATATCTATCACTCCTCCTCCCACTCTTCATTGGTTACAATGTAGTCACAACAAAGTGTAAGGAAGACTGGGAAAACAGTCTCCTGTTGGCTCAGGAGGAAGTGGGAATGTGCTCAGAAAAGCAACTGGTTTCTGCCCTGTACCAGCCACCTGTAAATTCCACCTCACTTCCTGCAGTATTTGGGAAACCAAGGACCCACTCTTCCTTGTTTTCATCCTTGCAAATAAACCCAGGTATGTAGTCTCCAGGTTTACCATAGGACAGGCAAGCTTCATACAGCACAGTAATGAAACAGAATAAAAGATAAGGGGGAAATGACAACAAGAAGTCTAAAAGAGAGGATTCAAATAAACTTTACACAGAGGAGGGGAAAAACAGACATCTGCCCTCTCATTCATAGATCTGAAGGGAAATCCTCTGTGTAAGAAATCAAGTCGGCATCACAGACCCGCATTGCCAAATTTTGCTTTGTTTTGACAGAGCTAAATTTAATCCAGACCTGGTTTCTTTTGCAAAACAAGAATGTTTGATTGATCATTTTGGTGTTAGGATTCCTGGGTGTTGTGACTGGAACCCATATCTGGAAATAATACCACTCGCAAAGTTTTCAGCTTGTTTTGGGAGAGCCTAGTTCTTAGGATTCTGGAGCTCAGAGCCCTGACTTCCTGCAGTGCTGTGCTCACCGGTCCTGCCGTCCAAACCCTGGGGCTCCCTGCGGCCCAGGCCCAAAGAAGCTCAGCTGAAAGCTTCCCACCTCACCTTCCATCCACACCCTTCCTCCTTCCTGCAGAAACCTCTGCTTTTATGCTCATATCATCAAACTTCAATTTTAAAAATCACAACCCTTAAAAGATACATTTTATATTTTGACCCAGTATGCACACACGAAAGCAAGTTTCTTGAAGCATTCTTTTTTCATTAAAAATGATACACTCTGATAATTTCTATTTTATTCTATTTCATCCATTTAAAAAGAAATGCACATGTGTATGTGCACACACACACAATCACACACACACACATGCACATTCTACTTGGGACCTGCTAAATGATTTAGGCAAACCATCTTTAATCAGTTGTCGTCTTGTACTCTTCCAGCCTTCCCAGATACCAACCTCATACTAACAGAACTGCTTTGTTTCATTCTCCGTGAAGCCAGTGAACTTAATCTCTTGTCTATTTGCCCATATCTGCCTGAAATCACACCCTTGGCTTTTCTCCACCTCATCTTCCAAATTTGGACCTCCAGTACCCACTGAGAGCTCAGCCTCCTACCTTTCCACCTCCCCCACCCTCTCACCCGCCCTTCACCTATGGCTCAAGCCTCAGAGGACCCTCAGATGCCTCTGCTTCTGTCTGCTCTCCTCACCAGCATCTCCTTAACTTTGTTTCCTCCCCAGTCTGCACCACCTCCTTGCCGGTCCACCAGTCCACCCACTTGGCATGAGAGCTTTTGCTTTCATCCTATAGCTAAGCCTGTCACTTAGCCATCAGCCCAATGGGCAAGGCCCAGAAAGCACGGACAGTGTAGAGTCCGGGCCAAGCCAATCAGTGCGGAGTGATGCCTGCCCTGACGAGCTGTCCTTTTATTCCTGTCTCTATCCAGTCCCTCTGCACCATCCTGCAGACTGTGGCCTTCAAAGCAGATTCCTTGGTCCCTATTTATTCTCTGCAGCATCTGCGACACTTGGAACCCTTCCAAATATTTCTCCACTGCCCGGATGACCACCCCTCTCCTAGGTCTCCTTTCCCCTCGCCAGCTTTCCTTAGAGCTCCCTCCCTTTCTCTACTTCTCAGGCACGACTCCTACTACCACCTGTATGCTACATCCCGAATCCTCACTCTTTGTGGGGTGCCTGCTGCACCCCCTGTCCTGAATGCCTCGTGTGCCTCTTCAAACTCTACCTATCTCAAACTGAAGCAGGCCTTTCTGCCTACCTAGCACTCTCCGGTGATCTCGGGCTGCACTTAGGAAACAATCCATGATCAATGCCATGGTCTTCAAGGCTCTGGGCTTCAAGTGGACCAGTCTCACTCTGGTGGTTCAGGTGAACCACCTTCCCTCTTGAGCATCAACAAGTTGGTTCCTCATGACTCTCTCTTCTCAAGCCATGCTGCCGTCCTTGCTGCCCCCCCATAAGTCAAGGATATTCTTTGCGAGAATCTTTCACCTGCTTATTCCCTCTGCCTGACATGCTCTAGTCCAAGACTAGAGAGCCATGAACCCCACTCCCTCACTTCAGGTTTCTGCTGAATACCAGCTGCCCAGAGGAGCTTTCCTGATCAGCCTGCCTACAATAGCACCCCATCACTCTCCACCCCTAGCCCCACTTTATTTTTCTCCAAAGCCTCCATCATCACCTGACAAAAATGTGTGTATTATCTGCTCAACATCCCTAAAATATGTTTCTGTATTGAACTGTATTCTCAGTTTCTAGAACAATGTTTGTGAAAAGTCTCAATAAATCATGAATGACTGATCTCCTTCCCTTCTTCCACGCCTGCCCCCAAACCCTGCATTCTCTCGGTTTCTAGGTAAAAGATACATAATTTCCCAAGGTAAAAGCTTGACCTTTGACCTCATCTCCTCTTTCTCACTCTGCACAAATCCCATCTGTCCCTGTGACAGTCCTTCTACTATAGCATTTGATCTCTTTCTCACCATCACAGTCTAGGCTCACTGTTTTGGATCCCTCTGAATGTAACAGAAGCTTTATGCATTAATCAGTTTTCATCACTGTGACAAAATACCTGAGAAAATCAGTGGAGTAGAGAAAAGATTTATTTCCGCTCACAGTTTCAGAGGCTTTGGTCCCTGGTAAACTGGTTTCGTTGCAATGGACCTGAGGTAAAGTGAAGCATCATGGTGGAGAGAATGTGGAAGAACCACCGTAACACTGTGAATCCAGTCCTCATGAAAACATACACACAGCATATTTTGACACAAGGGTTTCTACAGTCACTGAAGCCCCATACAGAGTTCTTTTCCAGAGATCAGGGATGAGATTCTCTAGTCCAAAGCCTCATTATTTCTGTCCTGGGTGATGCTGGTGTCTTTGACAATTCTCCCTACCGCTGGTCCTATCTCTCTTTGCTTCACTTCCCACAAGAGAGCAGGTTTCCATGGCCTCCTGCGTGTCTCTAACTCCTGTCAGTGGCTCACTGTAGGAATACAACCTGAGTTCTGTGTGGGTGCTCGGCGTTGCTCGTTCCTCCAGCCTCAGCCCTTTGGTGTCCACATCCAAGCCCAGCTAAAGCCACACTCCCAGGATTTAGGTCTCCAACGCTGTGGTTCTTTGCCCTCCCTGAGTCCTCACCTCCCGTGTGCTTGCTTCCCTGCCCCACAGCTTCCCCCAGACAGCTCAAGGAGAAGCGCAAAAGTGCTCCCTGATCTCCAGGGGCTTCCCTTCTCACCACACTGACTGTGAAGAGCATCTTGTGCATTTCCTTTGCCAAAAGGACATCTCTGCTGACTGAGACTGTCTTCGTCTCAGTGGCACATAGTGGATGCTCAGTAAAGGTATGTTGAATGACTGAATGGAGTGATCAGGTGAAAGAAGAGAGAAGTGGTAACAGCACATTTTAGGCTCATATAAGTGAGACAGGTATAGCCCAACAGCTTCCAAAACAGGAAAATCTATATTTATAGGGGAGATAACCTGAACAGTTTTCCCATTTACAAAAAGGACTCACCACAAGGGGTCTTTAACTAGCGGGCATTTTAGGCATTCTATGTAAGTGTTTATGTACAGATCGTTAATCATTTTACAAAGAGTCTAAAAGCTAAAGTGCAGCCAATCAGAGCCTTGGCTATAAAGGATAAACTTGAGATATTTGTAGGAAAATGGATGCACCTTGAATCTATAATGTAAAATGTAATAAATCAGACACATGAGCTTAAAAATCACAGGGTTTCTTTTATATGCAAAACCCAAAGTATAAATAAATCAAAGAGCAAAATAAAAGTGACAATAAAAAGTAGAGAGAGAGATCTTTGACAGATGGGCAGGGAACTGAGAGACGGAGTGAAGGCAAGGGAGGGATATAGAGGGAGACGGGTGTGCTGTGCATGTGTATTCATTAGACTCAATGAGTGTATGCATGATGTTCTGCAAGCATATACTAATAAAATAAAATGTTAAAAATTAAGTGAAGCTGATGAGACTCTTGGAACAGAAGGAGGTTTCTGAAAGTACCCAGCCAATCAATAGGAAGAAGGAGTTGATGGTAAACTATTCAGTTAACACCTAGCTTTTCAGGAAGAAGCAAGGGAAAGGGGATGAAAGACAAAAGAAAGACAGAGACAGGAGCAAAAGTTTTGAGAAGTCTAGCAGCCTTTAAAGTCAGACGTCATTGTCTTTTGTATGACAAGGGTGAGGGGTTAGAAACCTACAATTGGGATTTTGCAGTAGTGAAGACAAAGTTCATAATTTATAAAGAAGACAAGGGTTTAGAAAGATCTTGGCTGGCTTTCACTATGCACAAAACACATTGAATGGATTTACTCTGGCACAAACCCATGAGTTCATTCATCTCCTCACTAAGTATCAGCTGAGCACCTGGGACATGTCAGACTCTGTATTAAGTGTTAGAAGTGAAACTCGGACCAAGGTCTGAGCAAGGTCTTCTCCTAGGATTTTTTATTTCCACAGGAGAAAGCAAGCATTCAATAAGCAAGCACACTGATTTCCTATGCCAAAAGTGCTCAAAAGGGAGAAATGGGGTTGTGTGACAGTGAGGGTGGGGACACCAGGAGCTTCTGTAGGAAGGGAGACAGACAAGGTCACTGTGTGAAGATTTCCTCTGAGCTCAGGATGTATGAGAAGGGTCCTGCAGAAAGGCCTTCCCAGAAAAGGGGTCACTGGAGTTGAAGGCACTTAGATGGGAAAGATCTAAGTTATTCTAGAAACCAAAAGAAGGCAAATATATAATGAAACTATATAATGGAATGGCAAAAATTGACTGAGGGTGGGGGCCAGACTTTGCAAGGCTTTGTAAAGTCAGTAAGAACTGCATGATTATTCTAAATACAACAGAAAACTATTGAAGGAATTTTATCAGGAGATGGCAAGAGGGATTTATTTACAAATAATTATTCTGGAGACTGTGAAGAATATGAGGGAAAGCCATGCATTGATTGCTTTCCCATCACTATGATAAAATACCTGATACCATCAACCTAAAGGAGAACAGGTTTATTTTGGTTTATGGTTTCAGAGGGTTCAGTCCATGTTTGACTGGCTTCAGGGTACAAATATCATGACAGAGGTACATGATGGAGGAAAGGTTTGTACCTCATGGTGGCCAGAAGCGGAGAGAAAGGGGAGAAAGGAGGATCCAGGAATAAGAATACACCCTCTCAGGTGGTACCCCCAGTGACCCACCTTCAGCCAGGCACCACCTCCTAATAGCACATTTGGTTATAAAATCATCAGTGGACTAATTCACTGATAAGTGTGACACACCCCTGATGTAATTGACAGGTTTTTCCTATGTGCGCCTCCCTTTGGCACTGGACAGCACCTCCCTGTGTTCTCTCCAACCCAAAAGTCAAATCTCCCACTTTTCGGGCACACCCCAGTGCTCCTCCAATCAGCTGTCAATACGTCATAGGCCTGCCCCTTTAACTCCACCCCTGTCAAACTCCAAATAAAGCCAGCAGTTTTTCCTCTCCCAAGCTTCTAGGGGGTGTTTGCCTCTCTTCACCAGCCCTCCCATACCCGCAATAAAGCCCTCTTTCCTGTCTGTTTTTTCTCTCACAATCTCACTGTAAGTACCACACCTCTGAACACATGAACTTTTGGAGGACACTTTAGATCTAACCATACAGGGAAGAAGAAAGAGAGTGGCACATCAATCAAGTGTCTGTTGTAGTAGCCCAAGCAGGCAGCAGTGGTGACTTGGACCAGGATCATTGTTTCTAGAGCAAAGAGACATGGGCAGGTTCCAGACCTAGAGCTGTCGTGGCACAGAATCATTGTGCATGATGACAGGAGAGATGTCTCTGAGGGCCTTTCCTGCTTAGACATTCTGTGACTGTTACCTAGAGCACCATGATGGCTCTCCTGCCCTTGTTTGGTTCCTCAGAACCTCAGGCAAAATCTTCTCCCGACCAGTTCTGCAGCCCTCTGGCTCCTTCTGCTCCAATCTTGCCATCTATATCAGTCAACTTCCCCTTTGCTGGTACAAAATGCCCAACACCACAAGTTAGAGGAGGAGAGGTTTGTTTTGGCTCATGGTTTCAGTTCATAGTCAACTGGTTTCAAGGTAGAAGCATCATAGTGAAGTGGTGTGGCCACTGCAAGCTGCTCACCTCATGGTATCCAGGAAGCGCAGAGCAGGGGAAGAAGAGGACAAGGGATGAATGACAAGAGATAGTCCTCAGGGCCACAGCTCTATGACCCACCTAGACACACCCAGAGCTGTGCTTTACTAGTCTCTCGAGCCAATCACATTGACAACTGTCACACTGTCACACTGTTCTTCCCACACTGGCAATGATACACTATTGGTCTAAATTCTCCAAAGGCTCTTCCCTGCACTATGAAACTAAACCCTTTGCTTCCTCCCCTGCCTCTTCTCCTTTGGGCATCTCTTCCAGCCTCTTGCAGTTGCATTAATATAAAAAGTTCTCCTCAAACTTCTATGCTTCTATACCGGCAGCTCCTCCATCTGGCAGACCTGTCATTCCTCTCTCATCCTGTCTTTCATCTTTCTAGGTGCCCAGATCCTGCATTTTAGCTCAAATGCTGATTCCTGATTCATCCTTCAGTTCATCTGAGACGACTTTGGGATTTCTTACGGACAATGCTGTGCTCTGTACAAATCTCCATTCAATCAAACATCACACTTGTCTTCTAATCCTGTGCCTATTTATCTGTCTGTGTCCCTCCTGGACTCTAAACTCTTCTATGGCAGAGTTTGTGGTTAGCTTTTTGGGCCCAGCATGCTACCTGCTACACAGCAGGCAGAAGTTTCATTCTCATTCAGTGGGCAATTGCTCCTTTATGCTGGGTTGTCTGGCTGGTGTTTTTGTTTTGGTTTGGTTTGCTTTGGTTTTTCTTTTTTCTTTTTTTTTTCTTTTTAGCAGATTTTACATAACTCAAATTTTTAGAGAATATAAAATGATACAAATAAAAGGGTTTTTCAATCAGTGTCCCTAAGAATTGGGTTAGGGACTTATTTCAAGTATAAATTCCAAGGTACCAAATGCCCAAGCAATTTTTTAAAATAATTACTTTTGAAGAACTGAGATACAATCATACAAAAGACTTACTTTCTGAGTGTGCAATTCAGTGGTTGTTTGAGTTTTCAAGTAGTTGTAATACTTTGGCATTTTGATACTACAACTGTCACCAGTATCTAATCCAAAAATATTTTTAACATCTCAGAAAGAAACTCACATTCATTAGGGATCATTCCCCTTTGCCCATTTCTCCTATCCCCTGGAAAACACTGAACAATTTCAGGTCTTTATTAACTTGTCCCCTCTCTGTGTCTTTATGAGCAGGATCATGCTGCTTGTGGTCTTTGGAGACAGCTACTCTCAGCACAGTGCCTACCAGCTCCCTCTGTATGGTATCATGGGTCTGTGCTTCATTATTTTTATGACTGAGTAATATTCCACTGTGCGTCTGTGTCACATCTTGTTTTCTTACTCATTAGTTGATGGACATTTGGTTTGTTTTCACTGTTTAGCTGGGTTGACATATTTTAGCTGGGCTGACATTTACATTTTGTGCAAGTTCTTGTGTAGACATATGTGTCCAACTCTTGCGGGTGGAATTGCTAGGTCATGTGATAGCTCTATGTTTAACTTTTTCAGGAACTGCCAGAAACATTTTCCACAGCAACTGAAATATTTTACTTTTCACTAGCAGAGTATGAGGGTTCCAGTTTCCTCAATCATGACAAACAGTTATTAATGCTGATTTTTAAGAAATTATTACCATCATCCTACTAGTGGCCCTTGGTGGCTTTCGTTTGCATTTCCCTGATGACTAAAATGATGTTTAATTTTATTTTATTTGTCAGGATAGGGGATGTTGGTTTTTGAAACAGGTGCTCATGCTGTAGTTCAGGCTGGCCTTGAACCTGTGGCCACCTTCCCACCTCAGCCTCTGGAGTATTAGCATCACAGGTGTGCTTCACCATACCCACCAATAATGATTAATTTTAGGTGTCAACCTGACTTAAGAAACACTCATCCAACTCCTTAAGGCCATGAATAGAACAAAATGGTAGAGAAAAAGCAAATTCCCTCTATCTTCAGGAGCCAGGACATCAATTCTCCTACTTTAGACATTAGAGCTTGAGGTTTTCTGGCTATTGGACTCCAATATTTGCAGAGCAGGCCCTAGATTCTTGGACCCTTGCCTTTAAACAGAACTATGCTTTCCTGATTCTCCAGGTTACCTACGATGTATAATGGGACTTCTCAATCTCCACCACCATCATCATCTGAGACAATTCCTATCATAGATGCACTCTCATCTGTCCATGTGTCTATCTCTAATCTATCTATCCATCCACCATTCATTCATCCACCCACTCACTCTTCTATCTGTTCATCTATCCCATTGGTTCAATCTCTCTGCAGAACCCTGACCAATTCAATGAAAATCTTTACTAATACAGCTGGTCATGGTGAACATCTTCTTGTGTGATTTTTGCTTACATATAGATCTTTGAGGAAACATTTATTCATGTGCTTTACTCATTTAAAAAAAAACTTGGTTGTTTATTGTTGATATTGTTGAACTGGAAGACTTATATATAATTTGAATGTTTGTTTTTTTACTACATTTATGAGTTGCAAATATTTTCTTCCATTTTGTGACTTACACTTCTTGGTAGTATCTTTTGGTGCATAAGAGTTCATTTTGATAAAGTCAAATTTATCTATTTTTCTTTTATCAGTTGAGCACTTGGTATCATATCTTAAAAAACCCAATGTTGAATTGAAGGTTACAAAGATTTTTCTTCAGAGAGTTTTGTAGTTTAGCTCTTATGTTTAGATCAATGACCCATTTTAATTTACTTTTGTACATGTATGAGGTCAAGGTCCAAATTCACCCTTTTGGATGTGGATAACCAGTTATCCTAGAACCATTTGTGAAAAAGACTTCCCACTGAATAGTATTTGCTCCTTTGTAGAAAATCAACTAGCTACAAATATGAAAGTTTACTTCTGGACTTTCATTTCTCTTCCATTGATTTGTATGTCCATCCTTATGCCAGTAGGGCACACTCAAATGGCCACACTAGAAAAACCTTTTTACACTTTTATTTATTTTTATTTTATTTATTTACAGTTTTTGTAAATAGGTGCTATCCCAGAATAATAGTTTCCAACTAGAGAGAACAGCCTTGTGAAAAAAGTCCCTATCCCCAGCTTTCCCTGGGTCATCTCCCTCTGGGTTTGATTCAGTAGGATGACAATGAGGCTCAGGAAACTGTTGCAGAAGAGTCTCTGTGTGACAGTCCAGAACTGGGAATTGTTGGTCCAGCTGATCATATAACATCCTGTCAGCACAGAGGACCCACTTTAGGAAAAGTGAAACTGTAAGTTGGGCGGGAGCTTGACCCCAAAACTCCCGACAAGAGCGTCTGGTTTAGGTCTGACAGCCCAAAGGCACCGCTCTGATGAAGATGATGACGATGGCTCTGGGAGAACAGCTAGAGCGGCACTGCTGTGCCTCTAAGACGTCTGGGTTGGTTACGGTGGAGCCGGCCCACAGTTCAGCGTCCAGGCCGATGTAGGATCCGACCCCGGGCTGAGCAGAGTGCCCTCCTCCTAGTTCTGCTTTCCTCACTGGACTCTGGATCTTTCTGAGTGGGAACAAGACCTTTTCATCTTCAGACGCCCCATGCCCATCACTATGTTTTGCACATCGCAGGTGTTCAGTAAAATGGCAAATTAAACTGAGCATCTCCTGTGTTCAGTCAGATGCAAATGCATAGGTCACAGAGCAGGTTTTAGGTCACTAATGCATAGGTCACAGAGCAGGCTTTAGGTAAAAATGCTAGGTATGTGCTGCTTTGAAAAGAGAACTGGGAGAGAGTTAAGCAGTGGGATTTAAAAGATCATTAAACAAAATCAAGCAATTATTTTTGAACCATGGTTACCATCTCTGGTCCCCACCCACCTGCCCACCAACTGCATTTGTCAGGGTCCCAGCAAAGAACAGATGGCTCACCAGCACTGAATGAAGAAACTATTTACAGAGGAGTGGGCAGGATTCAGAGGACAAGGAATGAAGCCCTGCAGACTAGCAACAGCGAGATATTCTAGCCATCCAGAGGCCTGGGAGAACAAAGGGACAACGTAGAGCGGGCCAGAACTTAGTAGAGCGGGAATTTAGGAGAGTACTGCTCAGAACAGGGCCACAAAATGGACAGAGAAGGACAAGACATTCCTCTCGGAGGACAACCAGAGAATCACTGGTGCATCCATTGCTAATGGGCAGGAAGACACAGGTAGTTTCAAAATAATCCATGGAAAAAAAGAAATTTAGGAAACCAAGGGCAAGCATCTTAACCTGAGACTTGTCGGACCTTTCTGGAATATTACGTTTTCATCAATTCATTCGTCAAACACTTGTTGAGTGTTTGTATGTTCTAGACACTGCTTTAGGGATGGAAGGTGCAAGGATAAATAACATACCTTTTCTGCCCTTAGGAAGTTTGCAGATGGAGTGGTGAACAAGGAGATAATTACAACACAGTACAAGAGCGGATGGTAGATGTAGCTGCTTTCAAGATTGCTGTAAAAATGTACCATAAACTGGGTGGTTTAATCTCAGAAATGTATTATCTCCCAGCTCTGGATGCTGGAAGCCCAATATCAATTTTTGGCAGGGCTGGCTCCTTCCAAGGGAGGGAGGAAAGCAATCCGATCCAGCTTTCCCTGCCCCCCCCCTTAGTTCCTGGAGGTTCGAGGTAATCTCTGGTGTTCCCAGGTTTCTAAAGCTTCGTCTCCACCTCAGCCTTCCTCACCCTGTGGCATTCTCCCCGCATGAGGATTTGCATCCAAGCTTCCCCACCCTGCTCTAAAATGAGCTCGTCTTAATTAATTACATCTATAATGACTTGCTTTCCAAATAGAGTTCCGCTCTGGTTCCAGGCTTAGGACTTCTATGCAACAGTTAGGAACAGAACTCACCTCTGAGGGTGAGGTTGGGCTCAGGGTATTCTGGGAGCATTCACAAGGTGGTCACAGAGGAGGGACGGAGAAAGACAACTTACCTGGTTTTCGAGGGTAAGAGTCAGCCAAGTAAAGAGAGGAGTGTGCAGAGGAGGGGGAGGACAGGGCCCCTGGCTGTGGGAGAGACAGGAGCACACAGGCAGCTGGGCACTGTGGGAGCAGGAAGCTCACAGCTGCAGAAGGGCTGCAGCTCTGGTCCTAGGAGATGAGCATAAACTGCAGAGATCAGATCAGAAGAAAGTGATGGACGAGGTTTAAACAGGGATTAAACCAGTCCAGTTTCACATTTTAGAGGGGACACCCTGACAGCCAGGCCAAAGACGGCAAGGCCTGTAAACAGAGCAACCACGCAGGAGGCTGCTGTGCTGGGCCAGGCTAGAGAGGGCACCAGACAGTGAGGAGAGAGGGGTGAGGGCTGAGAGCCCTCACGGCTGCGATGCTCTGGCAGGCGCAGTGATCACGCAGATGAGTGTACAGCGTGGGAAGGACCTAGGGCAGCAACAGCCCTGCCCCTAGGGAAGTCACGACATCCTTCAGCAAGGTGGGGATGGTGGGGAGGGGGCATTTGAATGGGGAATCGATGATTGCTTCCACTGCCATTTTGCAAGAAGCTAGGAGCAAAGAGCTCAGCTCCAGAGAGGGATCTAGGAGTCATCTGCATGCCCCAGGAAGGAGGATGGGCTTCAGCGGGGAGACTGTGTGGTGGAGTGAGAGGACCAGTGAATCAGGACAGTATCCCAGGGGACATCAACATGCACGTGGCGGGTTGGGGGAGAAGGGACCACTTCAGACTGACAGTGGAGAGTGGAGAGCGCAAGGTATGGAAGTCAAGAGTTTAGGAAAAATCAACAAATGTAAGCCACATTTTCTAACTAAAAAGTCCAAGAAAGGAAAGGACTGAAACTACTGGGGCATGGTCAGGGAAAACACTGGTCACCTCAGTGACCCCAGTTTTAGTAGCTTGGTGGCTGGAAACAGAAGGCAGATTACAAAGAGCTAAAGAATGAATGGATGTGCGGACAGCGAGAAGTTTGGAAGACAAGGAGAGGAGGGAAGTTGAATGATAACTAGGGGGTCAGGGGCATGAAACGCGCATCTGCACAGGGTAAAGGGAGCTGGAGGAGGAGGAGGCTCACACCCCGAGACTGAAGATGAGGGGCACGCATGCTGAGGGGTATGAAAGACGGGGGTGGGAAGTTGAGGGCAATTGTGTCCAATGACCTTGAAGTTGGACGTGTTTCCGACAAGTGTGAAGCTGAAGGTGTGAGGAGGATCCCGAGGACAGCGTTAGAGGACTTGGAAGGGTCCCGTGGAGCAGGAGAGAGGGAGCGAGCGCTCCAGGGACAGGTAAAGGTGAGGCCAGCTCTGAGGACCCAGTGGAGGCAGGGGCCAGGGGTTTGCGGTGGCCTGGACTGCACGTGTCAGTTAGGGTCCCTCAGAGCGCTCAGTGCCAGAGAGGAAGTCAAGACAGAGGTGCCGAGGGCCCGTGCAGCCAGGTCAGGCTTTTGCTTAGTGTGGGTTGAGGGGGGCTTAGGGATGTGCTGAGACCTGGTGAGCCATTAATTAGATCCAGAGGAGAAAAAGGCGAGAGCGCAGGAGGAGCCTGATGAATGAGAGAGCGCTGAGGGCTCAGGGGACTTGAGGTCATGAGAAAGCAAGGGGACGCACAAGTGTGGTCCTTGTCCTGCTTTCAACTTTCCTGAGTGTGAGATACACATGAGAGCCAACCTCAGTGCTGAGGAATCTATGTTACTTTGCAAATTGCTTCTGTAACAGCATCACAGTTGCATGAAAGGGACAAGCACAGGAGTTGCATCTCAACTCTACTTGTCTCACAGCGAGGTCACTAATTGCTATTATAGCAGAGGCGACTGTTTAGAAAACAAAAAGGAGAGGCCACTGATCGATTTTTCTTATCATTACCAGAATCTGGTGCTCCGGCCCTTTGTGACAGGCAGTTGAGTGCCAGGCAGAGCTGTGGCTTTGCATGAATAATGAAGCCCCACCCTGCAGAGAGAGGCTGCAGATGAAAAGCAGCAAGCCCAGGGCTCCAGAAGAGTTTGCATTTGCATGTTCCGCCCAAGTGGCTGATCAATGGCAGAGTGTCCAGGTTGTCCAGATGCAGTCGTCCCATGCTGGGTACAGTGGGACCAGAGTTCTGATCTGTGAAGAGAGCCTGGGACTCTTGTCAAATCACCAAGCAGGATGTTGGCCACACAGCAAGCAGGCCTGCAAGCTCTTGGCAGCCACGGGATGGGCACTGCCCCAAAAGCTCAGTGGCGATCTGTATTCCAGAGCACACCCTGGGCCACACTGCTGAACCTCCAGCCAGACAAGCCAGGCAAGCCCCTCGCTCAAGATGCAGGGGTACCGTTGTTGCAGTGCACACAGGACCCTTTGTTCAGCAACACCACACGCATGAGGGGAAGCAGCTCCCTTTAGTTCTTCCCTGCAGGCCTGTGTGGGAAGAAAGGCCTCACAGCAGCGCTGCCCAGCTCACCAGCATCCCGGCAGGGTGGGAGGGGCCTTGCTGAAAACTAGTTGGCTGTAGGGACTTGGCAGGAAGCACAGCAAACCCTCAGCTTGGCGTCCCACAGCGCTGCCCAGAACTGGCCAAGGGTCCCGGGCAGCACCTGCTTATTAAATGTACTGAGAAGATGATTCCAACAGAAACAGCTCTGTGGAGCTTGGGGCTCTGGTGCAATCTTTTTAGTGACAAGGAGCCTGCTGCTTTCTGTGTGGAAAGAGCTGGAGAGCAGAGCGATTCTCTGAGAAGCTGGGCCCAGCTGAGTGATTGCCATTCTTGTCCTCCGTGGCTGCGTCTTGTGTCCTGAAGTGGTCTCCTGTCTGCTGAAGGACACTCAGGTATCCAGTGCAGGGCCTCCCTTCTCAGCCTCCAAATGCACCAACTGAACACTGGGATGCCGCATAAGTGAGAGGTGGCCAGTGGGGGGCAGGGGTCCTCTCTGGCTCTAGAAAAATGTCAAGGTCATCACCTCCCAGGCCTCAGTAGCTGACAAATGGTCTGGATGTGAACCCGGAGGCGAATTACTTTCAGTTCATGACAGAGGACCACTTTCCTTTACAAAACTAAACAAAATAAGGCTTTGATTCTAAAGGAGTGATGTTATTATTTGTTGGCTGCAGAAAGAATTGCTGAAAAAAAATTAAAAATAAATAAATAAAAACTATTGACTGGATCCCAAAGTTTGCCGCATGGCTGGCATCCCTCTTGGTGATTTGCAACTTCCCAGCAAGATGAAGGATTAAGAAAAGTTCCCCGGGCCTCTGGCACTGTGCGTCTTCCCTTGGTGCCCACTGACTGAGGATGAAGCTAGGGGCAGTGCAAGGACAGATAGCGGGCCAGGTATGCAGAGGGCAGGGGCTACGTGCCTCCCCCACCAGGACCTGTCATTGCCCCCAACAGGAAGAGTAGCCATGGTCCTCTGCATGAAGGGAACCCAGAGTGTGACTCCTTTTATATCTTCTCCAGCACCCAGAAGAGCACACAGCAGGGACCTAGGCATCCATTTGTTTCAGTGGACTGGAAGAGGACACTTCTTTACATTTGGGCACTACCAGCTTTGTCTGCAGGTGAGGCCAGGCGTGCATCTCTTGAGAGGCTCCCAAATGTAAGCACGCTTATTCCACAACTGCTCCCAGAGCTCAGCCTGGGCCCCCAAAGGGAGATCACCAGAGCTGAAGGAAGCCTAGGCCAAGAGCACTGCCTTCTCTCTCCATCTCCATCCCAGACGCTGGCCCCATTCCAGGCCAATCCTGGGAGCCAGGCTGGCTCGCTCCGGTGTGTAATGTACTTCTATTTGTTCTGAATATCCGATAAGTTTCACCAGAAAATCAGCCCTTTCCACCCCACCCCACCCCATCCCTTTTTCCCCATAGTTCTACCTTCTTCTTGCTTCTTGCCTTGCACTCATTTAACCGGTGTTTAATCAAAGTGTACTGGACGTTTGACACTGTGCTGGTTACTGCGCGGTGGATGGCTAGGGTCCCTCTCTAAATTCACAGACCGCTGAACTAGGGAGAGAGGGGAGTGTAATGCTCACTGCTCTCTGTATGTGAGTGAGCTACCCATAGGTTATGTTCCTGGAGCAGGTTCCAGTGGGAGAAAGACCCATTTATTTTTATATCTGGAAAGTTTGGTTGCCAGAATAATCACACCACCATTAGTTTATGTGAATAGTTTACAAAGAGTTTTCTGATACATGTCTTAGTTATGGCTTAGATCAAGAATGACCCCTAAGTCTCTCATGCACTCAGGGAAGGTGATTGGATCACGGGACATCGCAGCTGGATGTGCCAATAGGAGGTAAGACATGGTCAGCAGAGGCAGGTCACTTGGGGCGTGATCTGTAGGGTATATTTCTGACCCCGGCTCGTCTCTCTCTGCTTACTACTATAACCTTCTCAGCACTGTTTCTGCCCTAGCGCCTGCAGCCGTGGACTGTAACCCTAGAATCAAAACAAACTCCTCCCCCTTTACATTGTGGGGATTCAGGATTTGGGTCCTGAGGATAGAAAGCATGTAAGACAATCTTACTAATCTCCGTGATAATCCCACGAGATCAGAGATTTGCTCTCCACTTCACAAATGAGGAAACTGAGGCAGTATTCAAAGTCCCATGGTTAACAAGGGCATGGATCTCAGGATTTGTGAGGATAGCTCTGAGTCGTCAGCTGGGAACCAACCAGGAGCCTCTTCTTCCTTTGGCCTCAGCAGCTTGTCTCTTTGTTTTCCAGATTCCAAACTATAAAAAAGAAATAAAAATAGGGATGAGAATGTTCTGCTGCTTCCTTAATGAACCCACCTGCTGGCTACTGCCTGAAATTCCTTTAAAGAGGCACAAACACCTTCATTCTGCAGATATAAATAAAAAGCTTAAGCTACAAATGCCCGGAAACTTCACAACAGAGATACAAATAAGTTCCACTCAAGTTAAAATGACAATAGAATATTCCTTCTTGCTTATCGGGAGGTGGAAAGTAGAAATAAAAATCACCTGTATTAATAGGCTTTAGAGTTCTGAAGCAGTTTTACCCAAATCTCTTCCATTCAAATGCTGTATATATTTTTGAGCTTCTACTTGAGCCAGGCACTGTATTAGGTGCTAGAGATATTGTGATAACAACAGAAGACTAAGTACCTTTCTCTATGGAACTGAGAGTTGAGTGAGGACGCTATGGCTTGGATTTCAAATGTCACCAAACCCCATGTGTCAAATGCTTCATCCCTGTCACATAGTGCTACTAAAAAGCGGTGAAACCTTTAAGAGACAGGACCCAGTTAGAGGAAGCTATGTCATTGGTGGCATGCCCTAGGAGTGGACACTGGGGTGCTGGCCCCTTTCTTTTCCTCTATCTCGGCTTCCCAACAGCCATCCCCTCCATGATGCCACCAAAGCCCCAAGTAATAGAGACATCCAAAACAGTGAGCCAAGATAAATCTTTCCTCCTTAACTTAATTATCTTGGGTATTTTGTCATAGTAACAGAAAGCTGACTAACATAGGGGAATAAAAGAATTAGATAAATAAGTGGTACTAATTTTGAAGAATGCTAAGCCAAAGAGTAGAGCAAGTAAGGGTTTCTCCAGTGAAATGGAGAAAAAGTAACACCATCTCCTGACCGACCACAAAGGTTATGACTGTCACCTCTGTAACAAAAGACATTAACAAGAGAAAAAAACAAATTTATTTCATAAAGTTTTACATGACATGGAAGCTTTCAGAAATGAACACCTAAAGACCAAAGGAAAATGATCCATTTTTATTGTAGGTCTATTGAAAGAAATGGGTAGCTGTGGAGAACAGGATTGGACAGGAAGGGGGTGTGCATCTCTGTAAAGCGTTCCTTCTCTCTGGATGTGGGAAGGGCATGAGAAGCTTTGGAGGAAAGGGAGCTGGAAAGAGTGGCCTCTCAGGCTTAAGGCTTGCTTTGGGGAGAAGGATTCTAGTTCCTTGCTAGAACTGACCCACTTGAGGGAGAAGGTTGAAAGACAGAAAAGGTCTGTGGGAGAAGATAGAGAGATTTTTTTCTACTTTCCTTTAGTTCTAAATAGTCAACGTGCCAAAGCACCACACACTGGGGTACTGTGTCCTGAGTCTAAGCCCCAGGTAGGGACAACCACATGCTCCCTGGGTCTGAGGTCAGGGTGGACCACACCACAGACCTGGAGAGCATTCTTTATTCTCACAATACAGTGAGAAACTTGGTCCTCCTCCTCCGGAGCACAGACTGAGCGGGGAGCAAGCAGACAGGGGTGGGTAGGTAGGTGGGCAGGGATAGCACTGAGCAAGAGTTGGCAAACCTCAGTTAAGGGCTCTTGGATTTGAACCCAAATTTACAGGACAGTGGAAGACACTGAAAGGATTGAAGGTGAGAGAGAAACAATAGATGCTCTGTTCTTTAAAAAAATGAATTTCACTGCAGAGCAAAAAAATAAACAAGGGGACAAGAACCAGACTGCTGCTGTGGTCCAGGTGAGAAGGGGAGGCCTCCTGGACTCAGGGAGAAGTAGAAGTGGGAGAAGAGCAGGCCCTAGAGATGCTAAATGGTGTGAAATGAAAGGGATCAGGTTTGGTGATGGCATGTGGGATGAGGAAGCGGGAGAATCAAGGATGACTTTCCAATTCCTCCCACTGGTTTGAGCAACTAGGGGGGTGTCAGTGCCAGGTTAAGAGGAAGGAATCGGCTAAGTTAAGTTTGCAGTCCACTGGCAGCTTGAGGGGTTTTGGTCTGCAGGAACAGGGAGATAACAGACATTTCTGCTGAAATTGCTTTCTCGGACCCATGTGCCTGGACCAAATCAACATTGAGCCCATCTTAGTTCAGTGCCACCTGCCAAGCTCCCCCGGACTCCAGGGAACACAGCACCTAGAGACAGAAGTGGGGAGTCCTGTCTTTCAGGCAGTCTATGCTTTTCCTCCACGCCATCCTCATTTCTGGCAGGAGAGAGAGAAGGAGAAACAGTTGCTGCAATTTCCACACAGGAGGTGTTCTTACTTACCAGGCTAGCTCTGTCCCTCTTCCCAGCAGCCTGTTAAAGCCACATATACCACACGTGGACCAAGGCCTAGAGCCGCAGAGGAGAGAAGGCAGCCTACCTCAGCGCCCCTCTGCCTCTGCCAGCTCTGCCTGTCAGACTGGCTAATGGGGCGATTGGCTGCTATTGACGCAGCCCCATCTTTCAAAAGGCAAATAAAAGCAAGCCACCATGACAGAAGCAACGCAGATAAAAAGCCCATTTCAAGACCCTTCTGCTCTCTACAGTTCATTTTTCCTCAGTCTTTTCATTGATTATATTGTCTTCAAAAAAGAAAGAGAGATCAGAAGCCTTTCTCGGTAGCTGCATTGTGCCTGCTATGATTTCTCCTCTCTGGGCAAATTTTCAGTTAGTAGACAGAAAGGAGCCTTTCCAAGCTGCACTTGGCATAAGAAGTCTTCCCCAGCGGGTCTCCCTAAATCCCACTCCACCAAGATTCCTACGGAGCTCTGAGCTCTACTGCAAATTCTTTGAAACCTGCACATGGAAGAGCAGGAAAAGAAGATCAATAGGGTGTGCTTTTTGGAGCAAGGGAGGATCCTTAGTCTCTTCTCCCTTAGCTCATTTCTTCCCTTTTTCCTTCTCATATTTTCTTTAGTGATAAACAAATGTCATGTTCCATACTAGAGATGTTTTAAAGCCCTCCAAAGAAAAGGAAGAGTGTGCCTTATTCCCACAATAAAATGGGCATGTTAGTCCTAATCCTCTACACGGCAGAGATGGAGCAAAGAAGTAGGAGGTGCAAGGTTGGGATGAAGGTCAAAGGTAAGAGGTCAAGGTGAAAAGCGATTCACAGGACTCTCTTCTGTACTGGTGCTACCCAAGGACAGCTAAGGGCTTGGGAGATGTGTTTACTTGACATAAGTGATTTCTTTAGAAGAAACAGGCCTCATCTGTCAGAATAGCACGCAGGAGGGCAAAGGAGTGGGATTGAGCTGCCAGCCACCCTTCTATCTCTCACTTCCTGTTTGCTAAGCTTCATTTCCAAAGGAGCAGCCCCTCTGCCGTTCCAGGAAAGCGGCAGCAAACTAACCCAGGTCTCCCTCCATAACCGCATGGCCTCACTGCCCCTGTCGGCCTACTTTCTGTGATGGAGCTATCTCAAGTCTGACTTTTCCAGTTTAAAAATATGTGGAGGATTAAAGTGGGAAGGTAATGACACCACCAAGAAGAAAGAAGATGAGGAGGATCCCTGTGAGTCAGCACCATTCGCTGACTAGGGTAGAAAGAACAAAGAAGCAAGGCCAGTCTGGGAACCAGCGCCATGCACGGGCCACCACCAGTCCGGGAACAGCCAGACCCCAGCCCCTTCCAGCGGGCAGACTGGCAAACAAGAACTACCAATCCACCCCCATCCACCATAAGCAACCTCCTTGTCCGGAGAAACACAGGCTGTGAAGACAGCTGTGGAGGTGGAGTGCAACTGGATGCTGTGGTGCTTTGGTGCTTCACTGCCATTGCAGGTCTAGGGCCGGTGGGCTGATCATGGGCTCAGAGGACAGCGGTACACAGTGTGACATCTTGGTGGGGGGGGAATCTCCTTCTGAGGGTGGTAGCCATTGTCCATACCCTATGGCCCTGTTCTGAAGTCCTATATTGTTTCCATTGTTTTGTTGGATTTATTCTCTTTGGTTTGGTTTGGTTATGTTAAATCCGATGGCAGGAGCAGCTATTTCAAACATAGCAAGATATATTATGGTAGCAATTTTGGATTTACTACTGGCTTGTTTTGAAGTCCTTTATTGCATTCATTGTTTGTTTTAATTGTTTCTATTCTGTTCTGTTTGATTTCTACTATGTCTGATGTTATCTGCAGCTATTTTGAAGACATCAAAAGGCATTAAGGTAACTCTTGTTGATTTCGTAATGTTTTGAAGTCCTGCATCACCTACACTGGCTTTTTGGATTGGTTTTAGTCTGTTTTATCCTCTTTAAAATAAAATAAAATAAAATAAAATAAAATAAAATAAAAGAAGATGAGGAGGAGATAAAGGAGGTGACAGAAGAGGAGGGCACACAGGGAGGGCTGGCGAAGGGGAGGCAGAGGAGGAGGAACGGGAGGAGGCTGGCACAGCCAAGGGAATCAGAGAGGGAATGAAAGTTTCCCGTGCCAGCACCTCGCGTGGCGTCCCTTCCTTTCTGCAGACACAGCGCACACAGGAAGGAAGGCCTCTCTGGCCTGCGGCCATGCGGGAGCTCGAAGGAGCACTGAGAGGGTGCTCAGAAAAAAAGGACAGAGCTGGGGCTGGCTGTGCTCTTGCACCTGGCGTCTCTGGAACTGAGGGGCAGAAAGCACCGAGGGAGGAGGAGGGCAGAGTGTCAGATGCCGGGGTCTCCCCTGCTGGGAGCTAAGGACTCACAGGGGGACACAGTTACTGATGCACGTAGAAAAGTGCTTATTAACCTGTCACCGTGTTGGGGTGAGGAATGCAGGTCGGCACCCCAGCCTTCCTATCAGGGCCCACGGAGATGTCAACCCAGGGCTTGATGTTCTCGTGTCTCCCACCGGGTCCCCGGGATAGACTGCCCTCTCTTGGGTGAGGAGGACAGAGGATACACTCGGAGCACCCCTGTTTTCCAGCACAAGGGCAGAAGCAGTCCTGTCCTTGGCCGGGAGGACATCAGAGCCCCCTTGAAGGGTAGTCTGTGGCCCATTCTCCCTTGTCTGGCCAGAGGAACAGCAGTTCCGTCTCCAGCCTGAGAAGGCCTTGCTTGCTTACTTACTTCAAAGCATTCAGTTAGAGGGCCGAGTTTCCAGGTCCCTCTGTGGACCACACACTGGGCTCCTGGGAAGAAGTTCCTTGGCTTTCCTTGGGCAAAGGAAAACCTGCCCAGGTCATTCAGGAGTCCCTGCTAGTGAGCTGGACACTTGGAAGTCAACTGCAAGGACAGCTGATGTGGGCAGGAGCTCAGTGTCTGTTTAAACTGGCATGTGAGAGGTTTTAGACTCCTAAAGGTTAAACTTCAGTTGTAGTAAATTAACACATTACTCATGTAATATTACTCATGTAATAATTTAACATATTGCATATCAACGTGTGCAGAGGGCTGGTGCCTTCATTAGCTTGTCTTTTAATAACTGTACTGCAAAGTTCCTGATGAATAACCTAGGTGAAAGAGGTCCTTAGAGGAGTCCCCAAGCTTCCGTAGTTGATGAAGACTTGAGCCCAAAGGTGAACTCCTGAGTTCTCCTGGCATCCTGTGCTAGCAACCAAACAAGTCACCTGGGGAAGGAGACTACATTAGCATGATTATTTCAACTTGGATCCTCCATTCTAAATTTTTGCATGGAAGCTAACAGCCGAGAGTGCTTTAGGGCTTGGTCTTTGGGTGGCACCTACCCCGCAGTATCTTGAGCAACAGCCACAAACTCCTCCATACTGTCTCTTTTCATTCCCCAGTTATCACCCCTCCCACGTGCACTATTTTGAGAAGAAAATCAGCAAGAATTTCCCAGGCTGCTCTCTCTGTCTCTCTCTCTCTCTCACTTTATCTCTCTCTCTCTCTCTCTCTCTCTCTCTCCCTCTCCCTCTCCACCCATTGCTTCCCTGCCCATGCCTCATCACTACTGCCACAGCACAAATGCTGCCAGCAATTCTCCTGGCATTTTCATAGCAATAGTCAACTTCATAGCCAAGGGTGCAGAGAAGGACGCACAATTCCTCCTTTAAACTCCTCTCCTGGGGTCTCAGGATGTAGCTGTATCTTCTGCAGTTTGGGAGTCCTTCACACAGAGACCCACATAATCCAACTAATCACCAGTCCCCGGCCACCTGGGGAGATGGTGGTGGTTAGAGAATCAGCTCTGGTTCCCATCCAGACTGCTTGTTCCTTCACCTAAGGGATAAGCATGGACTTCCCCTCCCTCCCTTCTGCACTCTCCAGCCTGCCTTCTTTCTCCTGGGCCTGGTTTAGCTGAAGGTGAGGGACATGGCCAACAGGACACTTTGGAACACTCTTGGGAGACAAGAAAGTCTGCTTGAGGATCTTGATCACTCTTGACAAAGGGCTGGAGTAGGACCCAGAAGCAGAGAGCAGGCCTGGTGAAGATTCTAGCTTTTCCCTTTCCCCAGAGGTCCTTCAGACTAAGTGACCAGAAGTCACAAATCTCATCCTTTCTTAACTCTTCTTCATACAACAGCTATTGCTGTATTTCCTATCTCCAACCCTCAGATATTGTATGCTTGATGGAGAAGACATTGGCTTATTCGTCATTTTATGGCCCAAAGTTTCTAATTGGTAAGTGGTCCCTCAGTGTATTGAAATGCTATTTTTTGCCCCTTGCTTGTATGTGTCCTTTGGCCTATAACTTAACCTTTTTCTGCTTCAGTTTCTGCATCTATAAAATGTGTACAATGCCTGTCAGGAAGGGTCATTGTAAGAATCTACTGAGATAAATGTGTGGGAAATCTACTGGTATACCGAGGAATTCTGTAACAGGTTGACCATCTCCTAACATGGGGTCTTCCTAAGTACACACCCAGAGCTTCACTATAAAATTGAAAATTAGGGAGAAATATTATCCTTCCTGCTGGAACTCATTTTGTCTTTCTGGCTCTTCAGTTCTCCTCCTATAAGCATACTGTCACACACAGAAGACTTCATTCTCTTTCCCTATGGTCATTGTATTAGTCACCTTTCTGTTTCTGGGACAAAGGATCTGATTACACAATTTAAAAGGGGAGAGGTTTATTTTGGCTCATGGTTTCAGAGACTTCACTCCAAGGTCAGGCTTCTTTTAGCCCTGTGGTGAGGCAGAAGCATCATGGCGGAAGGGACTGGTGAAGAGAAGCTGCTCGCCTCATGGCAGCCAGGAAGCAGCGAGACAGCAAGAGAGGAAAGACAGAGCCTCCCACCAAGACATCGTCTCAGTGACCTTCTTCCTCCAATTCCGCCTCCCCTCAGAATAGCACATTCAGCTAGGAAGTCATCAATGGACTTCTCCACTGATGAGCTGAGCACTCCATGACCCAATCACCATCCCAAAGGCCCAACTGCAAACACAGAAGCATCTGGGGGATGTTTTAGATCAAACCGTAACACTCATCCCATTTCACCCAAATGCTGAGGAAAATGTCCCCTCATTTCCCTTCTAGGTCTCTAAGGTCATTCTGTTATCTACACACACACACACACACACACACACACACACACACACACCTGTACCTACATCTGGGGGAAAATGAGGTCAAGAAATTCTTATATATTTGTACCCACCCAGCCCCAAGTGGGGCTTGGACAACTCAAACTATATCACAGTAAGATTCAGTTTTAGACTAAAGTTCAGTAGGTCAAAACATTGGGACATGACGAAGATGACTAGTAAGCACACCAAGAAGAAGTTAGGACAGAAGTTAGCATGCCACCTCCACCTGTGTGACCACCTATGTGACCAGATTGGAGGAAATTCTGATTCTGACAACTGATTCTCTCAGGAAAGAATCAGAAGAATCAGAAGAGAAAGTCATTCAAAGGACACGTTGGGTAATATCCTCCTGTCCCTTCTAGATGCACAGAAGGGTGGGGGACACCAAAGTGCTCCTGAGAGAGTCAGGAGGAGGCAGAGCTGTGGTGGACTTTTGCATAGTCACCCAGTCAGGGCAGCACCCAGGAGCTGAAGTCTGCAACTTTAGGATTCTCATTCACAATGGATAAGTATGCTTCTGTGTGCATTTTTCATCATTTTACTAAATTTGGAACTGCTAAATTTGGAGGGAGATTTGGAACCAGTGTGGCTATAGGTATGTCTTGTGGGGTGTGGGGGGCCCATGCACGCATGTGGATTGATCTTACATTTTTCAACCTCACTTCCTGCCTTACTTCCCCTTTCCCTGCCTCTGGTTCTGACCATCCCACCTACAAAGTCCCACTCTTTTTTTTTTGTCTCTTTGAGACAGGTTCTCTCTATGCAGATCAGGCTGGCCTTGAGCTCACTTTGTAGCCCAGGCTGGTCTTGAACTCGCAACGATCCTCCTGCCTCAGCCTCCTGAGTGCTGGGATTACAGGCTGAGCCACCACACCCAGCCAAAATCCCATTCTTGTCTCTCTGTCTTCCTGTTTTCTTGCCCACACAGTGGAAACTGGCATTTTTCTTGGTCATTTGCAGAAACGCGGCTCCTGAGCCCTGCAGAAGCCCTCGCATGGGAGCTTCCTGGCTTCTAAGGTGTTTCTAAGAAGTTCCCAAGGTGATATTTGGGTTATTTGCGATGTAGGTGTTTACACCACGCATTCAGCATTCTTATTGCTTCATTTCTGTTAAAACTATCGATTCTTTCTCTTGGCAGCTGACAGGAGGCTTTGATGTGGGGCTATGATGCGGTTTCTGAAGGAGGGAGATCTGGGTGGAGGATTTACAGCTGTCTGAAGAATTCCTCTTCCACCCTGGCAGTTGTTTCAGAGGGAGGAGACCGCGGTGCGTTCTCCCCAACTGGGGGCAGCCTTCCTGATTTCAGTCAGTTCTGAGAAGGAAAGAGAGCAAACTGAAGGGCTTCCAAATAAAGATCTGAGTAATGAAATCGGATCTGAAGGGATTTGTTATTAAACTTCCAGAGTTTCCAGATGCAATCCATAGCGCCAGCAGATTTTGCTCCTTCCAGACAAGCAGAGAGGCTGCTCAACCAGGGGAAAACAGGAAAGGCAGATGGAGGTGTTCATTATGCTTCCCTCATCCCATTCCCCCTTTAAATCCCCTCCCGCTGGAGACTACCCCTGTTCAGTTTCAACATCTCGCGGCAAGTGCACAGTGCTTCCTGGGGCCCTCGCCTGTGTCACGTGGACCTGCAGTGATACAGTAGAGACTTTAATGTGCAGTGCAGTGTTTTAATAGACTATTAAGCCACAGCATTACACATTAGCTGGCCATGGCACAATTGCAGAAATATTGAAGATGCGCTCTCAGGAAAGTACTATTTACTTTAATGGGCAGAGGCTGCAATCCACCCAGCACCCTCCGCACACGGGGGCAGAAGGACAATGCAGGAGGCGAGGCTGGGCACCAGGATGCAGGCTGCTGAGGGCAGTAACCGACCCAGGTAACCCACCCAGGGCCGGAGGACTCATGCAACCGTGTTCCAGAAAGCTTTCACCAAGCCATGAGTTTCAAGGTCACCCCGGCTTTCCAGGCCCATTTTTACTGGCCTCAAGGTTGGAGGGACTTGGAGGCATTTGGTCCTTTGTCTTCCACTAAGCAGGGGCCGGACTTTCATTTTCACGGCTTGTTCTGTGTCCTGTGTCCTGTGTCCTGTGGTGATGACAGGAGCACAAGGCAGATGATACTCTTCGGAAGCGTCACAAGATCTTTCTCCTGAGTGTGCCCACTTCAGCACACACCAGCACACACACGCGTGTGCACACACACACACATGTGCAGACATGCAAGTATGTTCCCAGCACCAGCTTTCTGTCTCAGTGTCTCAGTGGTAAATTAGGAGTTTGGGAATTCCAGAATCTGGACCAGGGAGTGAATCGGTTCCCAGGAGGAAACCACTGGATTTGCGATCAGCTGTGAGCTCAGAGAGTAACTCACAAGAGAAAGGACTCCAGCCAGCCATTGTGCAAAGTAAAACCAGAGGCAGATTGTCTTCCACCTGCATTATCCCGCAGCAGAAATAAACCCAGAACAGGTTTATCCGGGCCTTGCTCAGCAGAGAGCCATGAAAAGCATTTTCCTCCTAAAGTCCATCTGAACTCACAGGCTTTCTCCTTCTGTACCTCCCTGCTGTACAGCAAGATTTAAAATCCAAATTGCAGATGCCGAAGAGGACAATACCTTCCAGGTTGTGCTCCTGTAAACACACTGTTTCTGCAAACCCAGGCCCATAGGAAGCCCAGAGGAGGCAAGAAGAAATGTAAAGACAAGGGAAATAACCCCCCAAAATCAGTAGTACAACAAGACTTTCCCATCTGCCGAAATAGTTTGCTCATTCAGCCTTGAATGTAATTGTTTTTTTACTAACCCAGTGACATTTTATTCTAGGTGAGCAGAGAGGAATGTTAATTTCATTCATGTTCTCTTTCATGGACTGTGGTGAGGAAGGAGGATTTGCTTTCCTTTCCTTTTTAAAACAAATACCTCCAGAGTTGGGTGACCAAGCTGCATCCAGAGGGTGGAAACAGAGATGGAGCCAGGAAGGTCCTGGCCTCTCTCCTGCAGCCCAGACCTGGTATTCCACCTGTGAAGCTCCATCTCGCTAGGGCTCACAGCACAAATACAAGAAGGGAATGTTGCAGACTATGTCTCCAAACTCTTTCAAGAACAGATTACAAAATCACGTGCATTTATTATTTTCCCCTCAGCACCAGAGAGTACAAAATGCAAAGAGAATGCCTTCCCCATTCACTTCATCACTAATGTGACTTCACCTGCAGCAACCTGATTTGATAGCTATTATAATCTTTTTTTGCATTTGCATTTGGAATCCAACTCAGAACCTTGTGCTTGCCAGAAGGCACTGTGCCACTGAGCTATACCCCAAGCCCCCGATGGTTCTTATAACCTCAAGGGACAATCAAACCTATTCTCTGTGATGAAAGGTGGTAAAAACATAATCCCCAGAGGTGGTTGCTCCTTCATCTCTGAAAAGGACCCCACATCTGTAGGTAACACCCAGAGAACAACCTCAGCCTTGCCAGCAGTTGGTTTGCATAAAGAGTGCAAACTCGTGAATGGGGGGTGCTGGGGAGAGGGAAGATATCAAGGGTGGGGGCCGGGAGGGACCCAACCCAGAGTAGGAAGGAGCTGAAGAATGGATTTTTTCTTTTTGTCTTCATAGTCTTCTAGCAGCTGCTTTCCACCTCCATCAGTGAGAGTCACAGACAGGGGAAGAGGAGGAGCCTTGATGGTCAAAGCGAGAGCTCAGCTCAACATGAGACTCTCCCGCACCCTGAATTTATCTGTATTTACTAAAAAAAAACTTCATTCACTTTTTCAAAAAAAACATGCATATTCATACTTGCACCTTCTAGGAGGTGGCATTAGTGGCCCGATTCTTGGCCTCTGGGTCTGTTCCTGCCTTGCCATGAAAGTTGGCAGCATCTTCCTGCTCAGTGGACGCTGTGAAATTCCAGCCCTGGCCTGGCCACATCTCCTCCTTCTTTGACGAATGGGATGACACTAGTGCAAATATACTAGTTTTTCTTTTTCTTCCATTTTTTTTTGCCATCGCCTTGAGAAGGATGGGCCCCAGCCGTCCTCAGCCCTGGGAGGAGCCCGAGGGTGCTACAGAGCACAGCTTCCTAGCCAAGTTCCTGGGCTCCAGTGAAGATGCATGCACAGGCCCAGCCGGAATCAGCCTGGCCAGCTTAGACCCACACCACAGCCACTTCACAGTTCATGTTATGGCACCAGTTGGGACGGAAGTGACTACCACACACTCCTGTGCTCTTCCAAGCATTGTTTAGAATAGTGGGGAATTCAGGAGGGCACTCACAAAGGCTTAGATTCCGTTAGAGCAGAGTGCAGTTTATACACATCCATTGCCCACTGAGTCCTCCAACCACAGGTGGCAGTGCCACTCTTGAGATAAGGAAACTGAGGTTTAGAAAGGTGACTCCTTGCTGATGGGAATAGCCTCAGAGGTACCAGTGCCAGGTCTTGAACCTGAGTCTTCTAACTCCAAGTGCTCTGCTCTTTCCACTACCTCTTAGCAGCCTCTGCCTGCTGCTTCTAAAGTCAGCGCCTTTCAGCAAAGCAACAGAGGGCCTGGCCTGGGTGGAGATGGAAGGAAATGGAAGGTCTAAGCCAGAGAGGACTGACGGCTCTGTTACCAACAAAACAAGAAGAAACCGCTCTTGTTTTTAATCCCTGAAATGGTTCCTCCTTGCAATTAAATCAATCTCTTGTTTACAAGTATTTAGCATGATTCTAGAAATTGCATTTTGAAATTATGCGAACAGAGAGAGAAAGAGAAGGCAGCCCACACAGTGAGTGATTTCTCGTGGGTAATTGGCTGCTGGTTCTGGCTCCAATGACGCCTTCTCTTTTAGAGCATAATTAGTGATTTTAAAGGAAACTTAGAAATGGCCTAGGACTCCAGAGGAAGACTTTTCTAGCTCTTACCATCAGGAGATCCACTCAAAGGCATGCTGACAAATTTCCTTTTTGTTTTTCACTTTCTCAGTGACCTCTCAAGCTATTTTTCAGAGAATGGAAGGTCTGTGTATAAATAGAAATCTTCCAGATAGGAAAGAAATCCAAGATTTCTGCCCAAACCTATGGATCTCTTTTTCCTTCCCTGTCATTCCTCCCTCCTTTGCTCCCTTTCTGTCTTTCTTCTTTCCTTGTTTTTTCCTCCCTTTCTCCCTTCCTCCTCTCCTTTTTCCCTCTTCCCTCTTCTCTTTTCTATGTTTCTCCCTCTCTTTTTCCCTGTCCTTTCTGAGAAAGACAAAGAGATTTGTATTTTAACAAAATGGAAATGATTTTTATCATTCACTAGGATTAGACTTAAAAGCTTGTTTTTCTGTCCTATAAGAAAATTCAGCAGCAGGCAGCCCTGGGCTTCTGTGGTGAGGTTCAGGGCAGCACAGACCAGGTTTCTGGTACTCTTCACTCTCAAGGTCACCTCATGACCCAAGATGGCTGCTGGAATTTCCGCCATTACAGATGCATCTCAAGCATAAGGAAAGAGGAGGGGGCCAGTCATTTACTTTTAAGGGAGATTTTCCTGAAGTTCTACTCAATGATTCTACTTGCACTTCATTGACCAGAATGGAGACACATGGCTATATCTGGCTTTGAGAGAAACTGGAGTTATTGGAGCTAAAAATTAAGGTTCTGTTACTAAGAAGGAAAAAGAATGGAGGTTGGACAGGAATTTGGTTTCTGGCACAGAATGTAACGATAAAGAAATTGTGGGCTCACTGGGCAAGGTGGTATATGCCTGTAATCCCAGCACTCAGGAGGCTAAGGCAGGATTTCTGTGAGTTTGTGGTCAGCTTGGACTACATAGTCAGAATCTGTCTCAAAAACAAAACAACCAATAAATAAATAAACAAACCCAGTTTAAAAAAGAAATTGCAGATTCAGTTATAAGCTGAAGGAGGCAGGGGGGATAGTTTGGTTGATTTGAAACAGTGAAACCAGACACTGATTAATTTATGAAGACCATGCTAACATTTTTGGGTGGAAATGGACTATCTTTTGATTTTCTAATCAAAAATGTTGTCTATGATTCCAAAAAAAGACACTGAGAACCCTCTGTCTCTCTCTGCACAAGATCTAGACTGGGAGTGCTAGCTACTTTATTGGGTAACAACATCAGGATCCAGAGCTCTGGGAAGACTGAAATATTGGCAACAACAACAGTAATAATAATAATAAATCAAAGGAAAATTTAACAAGAAGAAATGTCAAATCAATCTTTAGGTCTCAAAGTAATGACACTATGATTCCGTGTGTAGGAGGTAGTCAAGCCCAATAGACAGAAAGCAGAATAGTGGTTTCCAGGGCCTTCAGGGAGGCAGGGATGGGGAATTACTTTTTAACAGTGCTAGGGTTTTGCTAAATGTCCCCTAACAGCCAATTTGTTAAAGCTTTAGTTGCCAGCCTGTTGCACTATTTGGAGGTGGAAGAACCTCTAGGACGTGTAACCTAATAAGAAGAAGTTAGCTCCATGGAGATGCACTCTCAGAGGGAATATTGGGACCGTGACCCAATCTATCCTTGCCATGATAAACTGCTTCTCCACAGGCCCAAAGCAACAGCCAAGTCACCATGGACTGAAATGATGAGCCAAAATAAACCTTTCTTCATTATACAGTGATTGTCCCAGGTATTTTGTCACAGTGATAGAAAGCTGACTAACATAAATCAGCTTTGTGGTTTTGTAAGAAGAAAAATTCTGTACCGAGTTGCCACATTGTGTAAGAATTGCCAAGTTGCAATTTTATAAGGAGAAAAATTCTGAAAGGGGATGCATGATTCGGTGATGATGGTTGCACCACGATATAAATAAATACACTTAATCTCATTGAACTTTACCCTTAAGATGGATAAGATGATAAAGTTTATGTCACCTATATTTTACAATAGAAAAGCCTGAAAGAAAAAATCTTAACTGTACCAGTGTGGGATGAGAGAGACCTGGCTTGGCTACAGATTTAATTTCTGTGTGTTAAAAGTGAGATGTGGCCCCCAAAAGATACATTTGGATCTGGCCATTGGCAAGAGAAAAAATGGAAACTAATATTTGTAGACCACCTATAATATCTGACATTTTAAGGTAGACCCTTAACAAGGACTTATAAGGGAACTATTGCTCTCTTGAATCACAGAAAGACCAGGCAATGGCCTATATCCACACAGCTATGTAAGGAGAGGGCTCTTTTTCTTTGCTTAGTCTCCACTTCTCCCCAAAGACATGGCTCTCTGTGGTGGGCCTGGGTAAACTACAAAACCCTGTTGCTCACTGCTGACCCTACCAAAATTCCCATAGTAGGCAGTGCTCTTCAGGGAGCATAATCTAACAGGCTTGAGTCACTATTTTCTTACATGGGAAATGCTTTAGCCAGGTAGTGTTAGCAGCAATTAGTTTATCTGATTAAGCAATTAGCTGTCTTTGTCACTTAGCAGAGATCTGGGCCCACAGGAACCAAAGCACAACAGAGAAAATATGAAGGAAAACCTATGGGAAGGAGCAACAGGGAGGCTTAGAGAGAGAACCAGAGCCCTGATGCAGAAGCAGAGGACTGAGACCCACCTCAGGTCACCAACATACTTGAGGACAGATCAGGAAATTGAGGCACAAGATCAAAAGAGAATTTCCCAACTAGTTGGTTCCAATCGGCCAGCTCAGTGGTACTTGTCTTGGTTACTTTTCTCTCATTGTTAAGACAAAATAACTGATGCCCAAAATGAAGCAAGGAAAGGTTTATTTAGTTTACAGTTTCTGGAGGTTTCAGCCTATACTCAGTTGGCTCCAGGGCAGGGTGGCAGCTGAGGGGCAGCAATTCATGGTGGCCACAAACGACAAGAGTGAAAGGGCAGGAAAGAGGGAAAAGCACACTTCCTTCCTTCCCTTAGATTGTGTACCCACTCCACCCCTGAGCAGGTGCAACACTCACATAGCCAATCCCAGTCTCAGACAACAAACTAATCACAAATGCTAGACTCAGCTGACTCCACGACTGCATGAGGCTTGGGGGGCCATCCAAACATAAACCATAACAGTGCTCAACTCTGGTTGCACATTAGAATTGCCTGGAAACTCTTTAAAAATATCTATGTCTACTCTCCACCTACCAGACTAAATCAGAATGTGGGGGGCCAACATAGCATATCCAGGTGATTTTTTTTCATCCAGGTGATTCTAATATGCAAGCATTTTGGGTGGCCTTGGAGATACTTGTGATGGGCTGTTTTAGCAGGAGCTACCACTCCAACAGGGCTCTCTCCTCTGCTTGGAAACTATCTATCAACACAGGCCTTCCCTCTGCTGGAGTTTATGGTTTTGGGGATCCTAGAAGAGTGAAGGATTGCAAATTCTGGAGCAAGCCAGGCTTCCCCCTTCATTCTCCCCAGGAAATGGACTGAATTCCCCTTTACCCCATACCCACTTTTGGACCTTGCCTGGGTCCATTGCTGCCTAGAACATGCCTCTTCTTTGAGCTCTTATCTTTCAGCCAGTTCTAAAATATCCATTCTTCAGTACATTGTTCCTTAATCACAGGAAAGTGAAGCTTTTCTCTGCTTTTGTTATTTGAGTGTTATGCAGTGTCCTCCATGCACTTATGCTTGGTGTTGCTAGGACCATTTTATACTTGTGCCTGGCTAGCTACATACAGCAAATCACAGAGAGGTTACTCACCTATAAGAACTCCCAGCAATAACCTCTAATGATTCTGATAACAGTGGTCTAGGGCTGCTCAGTACTACAATTTGGATCTAGAATGTCCCCCAAAGGCCTATATGCTGAAGGTTTGCTCCCTAGCCCATGGCATTATTAGGAGGTGGTAAAACCTTTAGGAGGTGGGGCCTATTGGGAGGAAGTTAGGTTAGCAGGGGTGTGGCCTTGAAGGACATCAGTGCCTTCTTTCTCCCTTTACTTCCTGATGGCTATAAGATAGACCTGCTTCAGCACATGCTCCCATCAAGATGTACTGTGCCTCTACATTCCCAATATAAAGTACATAAGTAACTATTGACTGAACACTCTAAATTCATGAGCAAAAAATAAATCTTTCCCCCATTTAAGTTGATTGTCTTAGGTATTTTGTTACAGTAACAGAAAGCTAACAAAAACACTTGGGAATTACTAAAAATGTATATTGTTGAAAATACTGCTTACTTATCCAGATCTGCCCCTTGGGCTATACATTATGGTATAATATGTTAAGAAAGAAAACTTTTTAGGTTACTGTAATTTAATGTAATTACAAATGTTTTAGAATGGGAATAAGGGAAAATGTTTAATGGTGTTACATATTTCTGCTGCAGGAAGAAAGGAAGGTGAAGAAATTATTTCTCATTTTATACACCAAGTAAGAAGTAAATTTTCCACTGAAAGAAATTTAAAATTCCCCTTCTATCTTCACAGCATGAAAGATGCTGATTGCAGTGGAGAATGAAAAGAGAATACAGTCACAGAGCCAAGGTGAAAGTGGAGAAAAGAAATGAGTTGAAAGACAATGTAACATGAGCTAATGAGTTCCTGCAAATTAAAGAAGAAAAAAATATACCAGCTTAAATAATAACATCACAGGACACCTGTTAAAAATCTCTAGAAAAAAGATTCAAGGTCAGACAAGAACAGAGACTATTGTCTTTGACCCATTGACGACCAGTTCTCTTTGGTCTCAGGGGGAAGAAAAACATGAAAATGACATCAGATTTCTGAAACATTGTATTTATATAGGTATATATGAAGAATATCCTCGTTTTTAGAATGCAATCTCAATGACTGTCAGTTTGTCTTTGAGTAAATTTCAAGATTAAAAAAAATATGGGCAGTGATTCCTATGAGTATGTAGATTAAGCATTTATCTCCATTATGGTTTAGGTAGGGCTGGGGTGTGTTCTCCAAGGTTTCATGTGTTAAAATTTAATCTCCACTGTGAGGTATCAAGAGGGGAAAATTTAATCCAATCATGGTATTTAGCAGTGTGATTAGGATTAGATAACATCATCAGAGTGGAGCTCCTCTGATTAAATACTGGCTGTTGCAGAAGGAAAGCAGGAAAGTCCAGTCTGCAGTGCCACACATGCATTCCCTACCTCTCATCATGCGATGCCCACCATGGCTTTGGAATTCTGCCAGCAAGAGGGGAACAGCCTGATGTAGTCAGTCTCAGACCTGTAGAACAATGAGCTAAAATCACCTCTTTGCCTTATAAAGTTTCCGTTAGTTTGTTAGAATAATCCACAACCAGTCTAATACAATCCTGCTATTACTGTCAAGATTTAATGTCCAGAAAAATAAAAAAGCCACAGTTCTAGACGAATTCCCAACAAGGTTTATTGACATATGGGCTTGCTATGTGCTCCATTGGTACATGAAGTAAATGCTTTACCTAGAAGTGCATTGACTGGCACCTCACCGCTGTGAAGTCCGTGTATTTTAGTCAACCAAAGCTTCTTAAAGTGGAAGCTCATGGAGGGTAGGCATTATGCTCAGCACAGCCCGGGTGGTACTTTTTTAAGTACTCACTCCAAAAGCCACCTGTTTATGCCTGAAACTCGAAAGGCCCTTCTCTACTTCATCCAGATATCCTTTGTAGATAGGAATCTCACCCCTCTTTGCTTGAAATGCTTTATGAGAAACAAGAAATTCAACAAATAGCATCTTGACTGGGAGAAATGAAGCCTACTGCTAAAATTAGACTGACCTACATTTGGGGAGGGGGGTGGCAGTTCATTCTCTATATTCCTCTAAGAGTTGAATCTTGGCTAATTATTTTTCTAGACAGGATTATGATCAAGTTTAGTTATATTTGGAGGCACAAATAGTCAAGTAGTCAAAATGTTTGACAGTTGCATACATACCTGAGGGAAATCAGAGGTGAGCAAAGGAAATGGAGAAGCCAGATCCACAGCAGGAGGGCGAGCCTGCTTCACACGGGATTTGAATCCCCCTTGAGGGTGTTTAGATGATAGTACCAAATTCAAGTGCTGAATGTGCTGATCTTTATGCTCCAAGCTGACCCTTTTTTAGCCAAAGCCCTGTGGAAAGCAATTGTAACCACTTAAAGCTGACATTTCTCAAGCTGAGAGCAGCCCTCTTTGCGCGACTGGGAGTATTGATTAGATTTGCCCAGGAAGTTTTTTCACCTGACAAGACATAACCACAGAGGACATTTGCATCTGCTTTGAAGCTCGCGGACGTGCAGGGACTTGCGCTACCTGTCATGGAGTACCTTCATTTCCGGCACTCGGCAAGAACCAGCACTCTGGAGAGATCCTCAAACCTTTTTTCCTGGAGGCTGAGCTATTGGTTTTCCCAGAAGAGGCCTTGAACTTCCAAGTTGCTCACTCCTCCCTCCCCTCCAGAGTCCTTGTAGAATCGCGCTGCTACAGGTATCGCGCTTCATTATGGGCTCTCTGGAGGTGGGCAGTCTCACCTCTCGCTGCTTTAGCACCTTGATCGCGATCCTACTCCAGCTCCGATGATTTCTCAGGTAACGTTTACAGGGGAGGTCATCGGGGGTACACACTGAATGGTAGAAATCACTGGAAACATTTACCTAGCTCAGAGATCTATCAATACAGTAGAAAGAGTTTTAAGCAGAGAAAATAAACAGGGACTCATGACAGGTTTCAGGGACTCTGGGAAAACTCTAAAATCATAATCAAAATCGTGCATGGGAGTAGCTTTATTAGAACCTCAAAGAGGTTCATACCCCAAAAGTTGGGAACTAGTTAATCAGGGACTTGAACCCATAACAGCCTCTACCCAGTCGTCCAGTTACCAGGAGACTGAGGAAACCAGAATTAGCTCCTAATAAAAATATTTATAATTTTAGAGTGAGCTGTTAATAATATTAGTGAACAAAGAAAAAATATTTTAATTGAGAAGAGATGAGTTAATTTATAGATGAGTATATTCAAAAATGAATAGCATTTTAAAAGACCTACATACATCCCTAGTGATCTGACATATACAAATTAAAATGAAGTCATATATCCCACCAATTAGATTGGAAAAATGAAGATCAATAATGTCTAATGACTAGTCATAAACTGAGATGAGAATATAAATTGTTGTGATGTTTTTAGAGAAACTGAATGGTTCCTAATTAAATTTAAAATGCATATAATTTTTGATACAAAAATTTCACTTATAGAAATTTATGCCCCAGAAAAGTCATCCAAATGTGAGCAGGGTTTACTGTTGCAATATAATTGTAAAAATTAGAAGACAAAATAAACATTAATTAGCATAAGAATGATTAGTAATACATTATGGTCATGCCATACTATGTAATATTATGCAGACATTAAAATAATGATGTCAATCTTTTGAATCGATGTGGAATAAGGCCATGATATATTTTTAAGATTTTTAAAAAGAAATTTATGTCACAGTGCAACCCTATTTTGATCATTATTATAAACTAGAAAATAATGTGTACATGCATGAGTGTTTATGTGTAAATATGTCCTATTAGTACAGCCAAAGTTCTTGGAAAAAATATACTTATCTACTAATAGTAATTTCCCTTGTGACACTGGGAAGTTAAGTTTTAAAATCAGTTGTCACTGATTTCAACCTCTATGTACAACTTGTGCAATTAAAATAATTGTCTTCAGGAATCCTTTCCCATCCCGTTGAAATATCATTTTTATGAATGCTGTCTTGACCCACTTTTGAGGCACTGGCTGAACACTGATTTGTTCACTCTTTTTTGAGCAACCAATTCAGCCCACACCCTCAATCTCCTCCTCTACTGGGCTTTCACACTCCGGGACCCCAAATACCCTTTCTGATTGCATTGGGAACAATGTGTTAGAGCACCAGGCTCAGCCCCAGTACTCCAGAGCCTAGTGAAATCACTCAGATTAAACAGCTGCTTCCCCACCTGCCCTGTTCCTTCCCACTGAATCCACAATGGTTTATTTTGCTAAGCCTTGTGGCCAGCGCTGGGGCTTCCCAGAGTGGTCTGCTATGCTCTTCCTGGGGAACCAGGAGTAGAAGCAACTGTAAAACTCTTTCCTATTTTTTCCTCTTAGACTGTGTCTGTCTTCCCCACCTCTCCTGTGAGTTAACAAGACTGAAGGGCAGTGAAACACGCTTAGCCCTGCTTGCACAGAATACCCCGTGGCAGATGGCCAGCGCTCATGGAGTGACCTTCAGGATGACCTGTCTCGGCTGCTTTTGTCTGGCATGTCCTCTTGGATTCCACACGGCTGACCTTTGCACACATTCCTGTCCTCACTGCCACCCCACCCAGGTGCATCTGATGCACCTTTGGCTCTACTTTCTGGCTTCCGACTTTGCCTCGCCCATGTGATTTGGCACCTCTGAGGAGAAGTCCTTGGCTAGTGACCTGCTGCCTGGCCCAGCTCCCACCATGACAGCCCAGCTTCATGGACAGTTCTCTAGCAAACATGAGCATGAAGCACAGAGACAGAGCCAAAACCTGAGACTGTCAGACCTGGAGTGGGCTGAAGCTGGGTGTCAGAAACCAGGTGAAGAGATGGCCAGGAGTTTGGAAAGCTAGGACACCAGCAGCACCAGCCAGCTCTGCAGAAGCCAGGCCTGCAAGCAGTAATAGGGGAGGGTGCAGATGCCGGAGGCTGAAACTAGCAGAGTCCTAGAAGCCAGCCAGACACCCAGGAGAGCAGAGCAGGGGAGGTGCTGAAGGGGTGAGTGCGTGGTCAGAGACCAGCACAGCTGTAGAAGAGACCGCGCAGGAGAAGAGGACCAGTGAGTGAGACTTCAAAAGGCTGGGTATGATTCCTGCTTCTGCTAGCTGCATGATGAATGAGCTCAGGGACCATCACCCCAAAATACAGCCTGCCAGTGTGCTGACTGCTTTATCTTTTTTCTTTCCTGTTTTCTTTGAGTTGGTTAGTACATGTGAGTACATAATGCTTACATTCCTTGGGGGAAGTTGGTGCATCCACAACTTAATTCCTTTTTTCACCCCCTTTCCCTTCTTCCCTTCCCTCCACCCATCTCTTGATTCCCTTTTCTTTCTTTTTGGTACACGTTTGCAGTACACAATGCTTCCATTCCCTGTGTGGAATTGGTGCATGTACATAACACACCCCAATTCTTCTTTTGAAACACCTATTTCCTCTCTCCTTCCCCTTCCCCTCCATCTCCTGATTCCTTTCCCCTTTGAGGACAATCTACCTCCATACTTCCTAGTATCTATCTTTTATTTTGCCCTTTACTTTTATGCCAGATTTCTCATATAAGAGAAACCATGCCATACTTATGTTTGTATGTATGATTTATTTCATTTAAAACTACGGTCATCAGGTGCATTCACTTTCCTACAAACAACTCGAGTTCAGCTTTCTGTATGGCACAGTAGTACTTACTCCTCATGTGACTGTTTTAAGTTAAAGGAACTTGGAGAGCTACAAGATGCTGGAAGCCTCTTTGCGCTGATACAGCTTTGCGGTGATGGTGAACCTCTTAGAGCTCTCAATGACACCAACACCTCTCTGTGGCGTATGTGTCATGGGCTTGCTTCCACTGGCCTAGACCTACCAAGGAAGAAAACAATTACTGGTGGTCCCTTTCCTGAGTTTTTATTAACTAAATGCATATCACAGGAAGGAAAACCAAATTCTGGACACTTTTTCATACAACTTAGTCTTCTCTTCAGTCCTATTCACTACTCCAAAGAGAATTATTTATGGTCCACTGACTGTTTTGGAAACCAAAACATTTTCCCTGATCACTGTATGTTTCTTCAAGTCCAAATATTCCCTGACCCATCAGTCCCCCAGAATTATTTATCATCCCCCTAAAACTTGTTCACACCCCTGCTTTTCCTTTTCCTAGAGTAGGAAGGCACATGAACTTCTGACTCATGTGAGTTTGCCTCCATGCATGTTGAATATCCTTCCTCCAATGAATCTTTCTCACTGTAGTCCAGCACCCCTTTAGAGGGAGGGTTAAGGGGCCACTCCTACATCAGCCCTGAGCATGTCACGCTATTGAGCCCCAATTTTTTCATCTGGAAAAGTGATCATGATGGCACCCACCATGAGCACCTCTGGGGTGGTCACAAGACCCTATGTCAAATATGTCCCCCACCCAAACCCGAGATCTGGAACCCAGGAGCAGGACAAGTGGGAGCCCAACGAGGGGCTCATCGTGGAGGACACCTTGACCTGCAGGCAGAGAGCTTCTCCCTTGGGCGGCTCTGCTCTTGCCTTTCTTGTATCTTTCGAATACAGGCGCCCACCGTATGATGGTCAGAGAAGGGGAGAATCTAATGGGGAGATGCTGCCATTTGTTTGGGGCTCAATTCTGTGCCCTTTATCTCTTTTCATGTTGCAATCTTCACAGAGACAGACCCTCCAAATCTACGCCACCCACATAGGCCCACCAGAGAGCAAATCTCCCCTTTGAGCCAGGAGGGGTTACGAAGTTAAGAGCCACAGGCCTGTGTCTAAATCGTCCAGCCTGAGCGTGAGCACCCCAAACTACCTCTGCACAGCCCCCGCCTGCCCACTGATTCCCCACAAATCTCCCATTCCCGTGGTTGGCAGACGCAGTGTTTCCTTGTTGCACGCCACTTTCATGCAAGTAGAATTTGTAGACAAGAAAAATGCAGCTGTTAACCAGCACTCACAGGGCTTTTATGTCGCTTCACAGGCAGGAGCCCAGCTGTGGAATGCCACACATCTCCTTATCAGGGCTTGCTTGCTGGGACCTCTATTTAGTTAATGCCTTGTGTATCTCTGAATTTTCCAGGATGTGGTAGAGAGGCATATTGCTTGCTCTCAGAATTATGCAAAAAGCTATTCTTTCCCTTGGGCAAGAAATCACAGGCACTCCAGAACCATTTTGACTCAAGCAGCACCATGTGAGGATCTCAAATGGCTCTCACATCTGAGGTGGCGCAGGGCAGAAAGCGTGCATTGGCAAAGGCTATGTTAACTACTAACTATCCCGCTCCAAAGGGGTGGGCACTCCCTGCTCCACCTCAGATGTGAGAGCCATTCTGAGGCAGCCAGGGTTTTTCATTCCCACACTGGACTTCAGTTCCTTTAGCTTGGTGGCTTCATTGTGTATTGGCAGAGAGAGTTGCAATCATTAGTTGCCTATTTTTCTCAATTAAAACAATTAAGCCAATGTGGTACTCCTGGGGGGAAGAGAAATGGCAGCCTGGGAGAGCTTAGCTCTCTGCTTGTCAGCACTAGGCAGCAGGAAGAACTTGAGCTGAGTAAGTTCCCCGTGCCAGACTCTTCTGAGAACCAAACCACAGGCATGAAGAGGAGCAGTGACCTTTGTTTTGGAGATAGTCCTTGGCCCCCCAGCGGAGAGAGGAGTGTGTCTCAGTGATCCAGCCACAGGGCATCCGAGAGGCTCCAGGGCTCTGGGCTGCCTTCCGGCCTGAGGCACCTTATCAGCGGCTGCTCAGACTGATTTGTCCCGTAATTTATCAAGCAACTTCTGTAGCTTCCAGTTCATCCTGTGGGTAAGTGATTCTGCTCATTTCCTCTCTGTTCGCATGCAGGATATGATAGAAGAAGGCAGAAAATAGGGGGGAGGGGAGGAGAGAGAAGAGCAGCAAACAGGCTGGAACACCCAGGATACAACTCCGGGATGCCAGCAAAGCTTTGCAGCTTCTGGAGGGAAGGACTCCCCAGCCACTGCTCAGGTGACCTCCAGGTTCCACTCCCCAGGAGGTCAGTGTTTCTGTCCTAGAAAGCAGGCCTCGGGGTCCAGCCTCTGCCCCATGGGTCTCAGCAGGCTCTCCTCTCCTCTCCCCATCTTCCAAGGTCTGCTGCGGAACGGTAGTGTGTGACCTTTTGTCCGGAATCAGTAAAAGCCCAGCCTCCTCACTGCAGTTCTAGTTTTGCTGCATTAGCTTGTAGAAAGGTGTTCAGAATCCTCACTGAGCTTACTTCTAACTTTACCATCCTGTGTTACCTGGCTTATTCTACGTCACACCTTTTTGGGATACTAGAGTGAAAAAGATCTTTCTGTTAGGGCCTCAGGTCTTCCTCTTACATCTCTTCTGATATTCTACTTGGTGACCTTGTGGGGTTTTGTCCATGGAATGTCCCTAAATAAACCCCATCATTCTTGGAACAGAGCTCAGGACCTATGTGTACCCTCTGTTACCCTCATCCTACTTTGGGATCAACAGGTTTATAAAATATGGTGTGTTGATTTGGATCTCAAATGGCCCCCTCTAAGGCCAGCTGATGGACTTTTGGGAAGTGACTGGATCATGAAGGCACTAAGCTCATTAATAAATTAATCCACTGATGAGTGCATAGTCGAACGGGCTAATAGGAGGTGGGGCCTAGTTGAATGCCGTGGGTCAGGAGCCATGACTCGAGGGACTAAGTCTTCTCCCTGGTCCTAGTTCCTCTCTGACTGCTTTCCCTCACCTCACCCTTCGCCTCACCAGCCTCGATGAGGTTGGCAGCTTTCTTCCACTCACCCTCTGTGTGATGACTCTGCGTTACCACAGGCCTAAAATCAATGAAGCCAGTTGACCAGGGACTGACACCTCTGAGAAATGAAGCTTTCTTCACTTATCTCAGATATTTGGTCATGGCAATAGCTGACTAACATACAGTGGGGTGCTTTCTTTCCTTATTAGATATGCACCCCCAAGAAATACCATCTTGTTATCTAGTCCTTGTTATCTAGTCCTACTCAAAAAGCCTTCATTAGCTATCTATGGCCAGTCACTTCCCCTCAATATTAACAGTTAGTTGATTGTACAAAGGTGCTCAAGCTCTTCCTCACCCTGCTTCAAGAAGTATTCAGAGCCAAACTATACAAAGAAGCACCAAGAGATATAAAATGAAAGAAAACTTCTCTCTTCTCTAGCCTCCCGTCCCACTCCTAGAGGGAAGATATTCCTCCTCCCTGTGGTACCCACCATAAATATAAACAATGCACTTATTCTCTGGATGCATCAACTTCCAGCAGCATCTATCGCTCCCAGCCAGAGGTAACCCCTACACTGGGGAAACTTTTAAACAGTAGGAGACGTTGCCAGAAGTCTGCTTGCAGGTAAGTCTTTCTTCTTGCAGTTCCTCCTCCTGCCTAGTGCTGCCTCTTTGGTACACTGTGTCTTCTGAACCAGTGGAAGTTTATGAACATTTGGGTTCACATTGGAACTGGGCTTTGTTGAGGACTGGCAAGGGCAGGAGAGTAACCCATAGGTTTCTCTCCACAGGTGGCCGTTCAGCACAGTGCTCAGGGAAGAGAAGGAGCAGAGTGCAGAGGGAAGCCAGTGTTCCTCTATGCTTTTCCCTTTTTCTGCTGTCTCTTGTGCCCAAGTAGCACTACGCGAGCTGGGAGCAAGAGGCCACGGCCTACAAGTAAAGAGAGATCAAGCCCTACTTCCATTCTCCCTGTTCAGTCCCTATGATTTTCACTCTGTAGGCTGCTGAGAGTGATGACCTCACCCCCCTCACCCTCCTGTCTCAGGCCAGCCAAGGTCACAGGTGCCAGCATCATCAAGGACTAAGATAGGAGGGTGCATGTCCAGCCCTTGTCATTTACTGCGCCAGTCCTCTCTCCTTCTCTTCATCGTTCCTTTGTGCCCACTGTCCCTCCTTTTCTTCCCAGCTCTGTGCAGCAAACATCCTGGCACAGGACAGGAGCCAGAGTTCCATCCTCCCTGCAGGTGACTCCTCACTGCTGTTGTGTTGGTGTTGTCTGTTTCCCCCAGGGCTACAATTTGAATTTGTTGAGCTTCTTCAACTAGACTTATGCTATTCAAAACAGTAGCAACTAGCTACATATTGAGCTATCTAAACTTAAATTAAATCCAATTAAATTAAAAGTATTGGCTTGTGGCTTATGGGCAGTGATCACCACGTTAGACAGTGGAGGTATGAAAGAGATCCATTATCACAGAAAGTTCCCATCTAGGCTTTCTACTCTGATAGTCTTTTGACTCCAGACTCCATCATGCTACAGCCATCCCAAGTTTCCAGTGCTGTATAACACACAGAAAATTCTCCGTAATTTATTTTTTTTTTTATTAAATCTCCTACCTAAGTGGATTTGTACCCAACTCTACTCAAGGAAAATTTATTCATTGGTTCCCTTTACATCAAAGGACTGGATTTCCACCAAATAGTTGCAAAAAGAAAGATTTACCTACACAAGAGATGTATCAACATTTCCAACTTCTCAAAACATTTTGTGGGATGAGGACTGCTCAAGAATTCTACTACTCTGCCAGAATGCTGACATACTGAATGATTCTTTCTTTCTTTCTTTCTTTCTTTCTTTCTTCTTTCTTTCTTTCTCTCTTTCTTTCATCTTTTTTCTTTGTTTTAGGGGAGGCAAGCAACTAGCTACCATGGTAGCCAGCCGGCCAACTGACCAAAGAGGAGTCTAAGGATTAGGCTTGGGTGAAAAGCCTAGATTAAGTTTTCCTGTACAGTGATTATCTGAGCTGGACTGTATCAGTCAGGGTTTACTAGAGAAACAGATATAACACCAGATATACAAATGTATATGAAATTACACAATCAGTTTATGATGGTCAAACAGAGTCAGGTGAGGAAGCATGCAGAGGGGTCTGCACACTGGAGATGGAAGGATTCAGTTCAAGGTCTGGAGCTCACTGCAGTGTCCGTGCAAGTCCATAGCAGGAGGCCAATGGGTCTGCAGTGGAAGGCTGAAGACCCTAAGCTGGAAGACTGAAGAATTTGAGGTGAAAGCCAAAGAGTCTGCACTAGAAGCCAAGCAGATGTTCAAGCTGAAGGCAAAGACTGGGGCTTCTCTGAAGAGCAGAATCCAGTCCATCCATCCTTCCTCATTTCCCCCTCAGACATTCAGGTGGACGAGCTGCCCTAGGGTGGGACCTCTGTACTCTCAGGTACAGAATTGCTGAGCTGACTTAACTAAGCTTCTGAACTTCTCAAATCAACAATTATATGGACTAACCAGAATAAGGTACTTGGGCCAATCCTACAAGACCATAACTAAAGATTTGCAGACTGAGAAGTAGAAGACTACAGAGATGAATGAGCCCAGCTCTCACCTGAAGAGACCTGAGGGCAGGGGAGATGGACAGCTTGTACAGTTAATGACGGGCATTCACAGATCTGTGTAACGCTGAAATGTGGGCAGAGACTGGGTCAGGAAAGGAATCTAAGTCAATTGAAGGGAAAAAAGGGGGAAATTAAAACTCTCACTAATGAAAAAAGCTATCTAGAAAAAAATGTTTACTCTACAATGAAATTATTGCAAATAAGTCCCATTTATCTTTTGCTTTCAGCCGGAAGTTGCCATGAACAGTGCAGCAAGAGTTATAGCAATTACATGAGCATGTGTGTTATGTGTGTATTTTAACTAAGAAAAATCCAATAACTTTTTATTATGCTCTAATGATGCTCATGTTGAAAGCAATACATTGTTTTACTTGGAATGAAAGCAGTGATAGGCACACAGTAAACGATCAATAAGTACTTTCTGTTTGATCAAAAATAAATCACAAAATAAAAATACAAATTAAGGATCCGTGCCTTCACTGACCATTGGCTCTCCACACTAATGAGTGGTTTATCTCACTGGCCATGGCTTCTCTTCAGGAGTTGTTAGCACAGAACGGAGCCTGCTGAGCCTCTGAGGCTGGGCAGGTGCTTGTCAGTGTCACAGATGGCTCTGTATCTCAAGAGCCGACAGACAAGGGAGCCAGTATGAAACTTCACTTTATAGTGAAACTTCATTTGTGCCCTTCACTTTATAATGGATTGTGACTGAATTCATCAGTCCACTAAGCAAGGAAAGGAGAGCTGTAGGCACTTGGCACACTTGGGGCAAGCCATGTATGTGTTTGAGTGGCAAATAGGCACCTGATAGAAGTCTAAACTGGTCTAGTCCATAACCAAGAGCCATGACTATGGCTTGGGCAGGAAAGTCCTCCTGCTAATAATAACTATTACCATGGGCATTTGTTGTTTTTGCTTCCAAGCATCCATTTCTCCTTCTTCTGATGAAAGTAGCCTCACAGATTGCTTTGATGTGGATCATGCTTCTCTTCCCACCTCCAGTATTAAAGCGAAGGCATAGTGATCATCATAAAGAGACCCCCACAGTGTTATGTCTCAAACAAGATCCAGGACCAGTACACAGGACCTGCTCCACACAGTCATCCCAGGGCCTGAAGCAGTGGGGCAGCTCTGCCAGCGTCAGCATCGGGCATCTTCCTCAACCCTCCGGCTTGGCTGTTTCCATCCAGCAGATAAGAACAGGGGCGTGGGGCTGTGCTCACCCTGAGTCTTCCAGCCCAGACCTGCAGATGGGTTAAGTACCTGGACACTTGGATTCCTATTCTGCTGGCAACAACTTCATCTCATGACTGTACTAGGCTGAAAAAAAGGCTGACAGGTGCGTTTTCTAGCCAGGTCAATGTGTTCAAGCCACACTTGTGTTAGGAGATAGACAAATAACTCAAACTAAGTGAAGGACATTCTCCTTCAAGTTCATTCCCTCAAAATTTGTATCTTGACCAGAATGATAAATGACTGAAAAGCACTGGTACTATCCTGAAGCACCCCTGCACTGATTTCCACCACCTACCTCATCTCCTGGAGCCGCTTGATTCCTGCCTGGATTTTTACCCTTCCTCCTGGCATGGCTGTAACTGTCATTTCACCTTAGGCTAACCAGGGTTTCTGCTTGTTGGTTGCCACAGAAAATGTGCTAACTCAATAAGTAGCTCTTGCATGTAGACGATGCACTTGCGATGTGAAAGAAGTAGATTATGACCATGCCTGTGTTGGTCACCTTCCCATGGCTGTAATACCTGAGATACCCAAGGTAAATCAACTCTCACCTCAGGGTTTCAGAGGTTTTCAGTCAATGGCCGGTTGGCTCCACTGCTTTGGATCTGTGGTGAGTTGGAACATCATGGTGGGGACTGCATGGTGGAGCAAAGCTCTCATCTCCTGGGCATAGGGAGGCAAAAGAGAAAGAGAAGAAGGGACCCTGAGGGTACCAGTGCCCCTTTCAAGGGCCTGTTCCCAGGGACCTAACTGCCTTTCGCTAGGCTCTACCTTTTAAAGGTCTGGTAACCAAGTCTTTAGCATGTGGGCCTTGGGTGGGTGTTTAAGATGCAAACCATAAGGCTGCCCTCACTGAATCACCTCCACAGCTGCCTCTTTGGATTTCCAGCCAGCAGAAGTCCTTGTTTTCAGGACTTTACACTTCTCTCTTTCTTCAGGGAGAAGTTTCCCTAACTTCAGGACCTGTCCAACCAGTTTCCCTCAAGGGCAAGTACACAGTGCAGAGATCACAGACACCACATGAGCTTTCCAGGATGCATCCTCCCTTGAACTTGGCCTTATTTTGATGTTTGCAATATGTAAATTAATTACCACTGCATCTTGTAAGTTGGTTATGGCTGGGTCGCAATTTGACTGTTATTTTGTAGCCTGGATAACTCTACCAGCTATAGGTATAATTGTGGAACAAGTTGAAATTTGCATATTAGCAGTCATCAGTGCACTGCTGTAAGGTGAACCCAAATGAGAATTCCAGCCCCCTCCAGGCTATTATTACAGGGACCCAATACCACAAGCACATTCAAAAAACAGATGCTTTCATTAAGGTCTTCCCTTTGATTCATTGTCATGCAAATAGCCCAAATCAAGGAATCTAAAAAGTGCTGGAGAGGTGAAGGGAGAGCATCTTAAATGAGTAATGAGGCAATGTTCAGGGCATTTCTTGATTAATTGGGAGTTACAGCAAACTACAACAGGTTTCAGCCAATGGGAACTTGCTGACACCAAATTGTGTTGCAGTACCCTCCAGAAATGTGAGAAACTCCTCGATACTTCTATAAATTCCTTGAGGATCACACACACACACACACACACACACACAGTTTTCCTTGCAGAGTGGAGGTGGGAGGGAAGGAGAGGTGAGGAGTGGAAGGAGTCACCAGCTGCAAATATTCAAGCTAATTAGCAGAAGCTGGTGTGGTCACAGGTTTTAGGCTCTGCTGGGTGAGGCGGATTCATGCACTTAATAATAGCTTAACAGGTTTCACCCTAAAGATATGTGATGGGAAGATGGCATGAATAATTCATCAAGCACTAGGTCCCAAACCCACATTTTCTCTCATAAAGGGGAAACCCAGGAGCCTCAGGTACCAAGTTTCAAACCAATCAGGCCTTCATCTGGCTCCTTCAGAGCTTTCTTACTAAGTGCTGTGTAGGTGTGAAAAGCCTTATTACCATGTAATTTTGTTGGAAGCAGACTTCCAAGTACCTGCTTTACTTTATATTCGCATACATGAAAAACATCAAAATATATTTTATTTCCTAACAATAGCCAATTTGGCAATAATTATTGTAAAATACCAAATTTTTAAGGCCCAAGTGACTCCCCACCCTGCTCCCTTTCTACATGAATATCTTCCTATTTATTGCCTTCCCTATAATGAACTTTGAGATAAACAACAGCAAAAATAATTTGTTTTTTTGACAATACTGAACCTTTGAATAGAGAAAATCACACAGTTGAACACAGAGCGCAGTCCTGTGTGGTAAGTGGTATCCATAGCAACCAATAGATTTTTATGCTAAGTCTGGCCTTTAAAAACATTTCACGTTTACCACTGAGAAAAAGATGGCCTTGATTTAAAAATGATACAACAAGTACCTCGAATGGGCATGCTTTCTGCTCTGGGCTGCAAATACAATTAAGAGGCAACTCCGTAGCGTCAAATCACCTCCCTAGTATGTGTGTCATCCTTGACGCACATCATGCCTGCTTGAAAAAAAGGAAAAGGTTGGACATTTTGTATTCAGCTGCAGGGGCTCGGGCAGTTTGTTTTCGACTTGTTCTCCTTGTATTTAACACCAAGAGTTCAAAGAGAGGGAGAGAGAGAGAGAGAGTAAAAATAGCACGTTGGCCTCTTATCTTAGTTTGTGATCATGGTGACAGTGGAAATATTATGGCCTGTTTGTCTTGGGAGCAGCTCACCTCACACTTGCCTATTATAACTTGAAATAATGGATGGAGAAATACCTCGCATACCGGCTTCGGACAGAGCGCCCAAAATTAGCTTCTGTGCGCATTTAGAAAGTTGGACACCAAAAATGGAATGCAGTTGCTGCCAAAGGGGGATATCGTCTTGATGATCTATTTGAATAAAAGGAGAGAGGAAGAGGCCCCGGAGAGAGAGATTTGATGAATGTTGCATCACAAGAAGAAAACAAAACTAACATTCCTGAGCATTTCTTTTTCCTGAGCTGTCCTGAAGTTCTTTGATAGCTTCCTCTCGAAGGTGGTATTTCTATTTCTCTCACACACACACAAAAAAGGTTGTCTTTTATTCCACAAAAATGAGATGATTTTGGAAGCATACCAAGAGCTGGAGAGACCCCCACAATGTATGTCCACGGCATGGACCTTTCAGCTGGAGTGTTTCTGCAGCATATCGGTGCTATCGACTGAATTGTGTCCCCTAAAATTCCCATGTGGATGTCCTAACCCCTACTGTCTCAGAATGTGACTGTATTTGAAGAAAGGGCCTTTGAGAGACGCGATTAAGTTAAAATGAGGTCGTTCCCTAGGCCCTAATCTAGGCTGGCTGGTGTTCTTAGGAGAGGAGAAATCAGGGCACGTAGAAAGGCACCAGGATGTGTGTCCACAGCGACAACCATGTAAGGACACAATGAGAAGGTGCATCAGACAGCCAAGGGTGGGGGCCTCAGAAGCAATGAACTCTGCTGACACTTGGACCTTGGGCTGCCAGCCGCCAGAGCTGAGGTCAATCTCTGTTGTTTAAGCCACCGCAACACCAGAACTTCATTATGACAGCCTGGGCAAACCAGTGCAACTGGTGTGTGGTGGGGCGTGTTTTTCCAGGAAGGTTTCTCAGAAGGTTATGTTAGTTAATCAATGCACTGGGGAGAGGGTCACAGTTAAAGAAAGAAAGCATTTAGCTGCTCTGTCTTCCCTGATGTGTGGTTCTTTGGGGGTCCTGGGAGTAGAACTGGTGGTTGACTTCATGATAACTTTCCTGACTCCTGATGATGCACACGTCCATATTTCTTAGTGGCGAACAGGACTAGTTTGCAATCCTCACAACTGGCTTTGATGAGTCAAAGAGAATTTCTGATTCTCTCATATTTTACAGGAAAAAGCTGACTTTTGCTTCATATTGCCAAATACCTGCAAAGAATTATAGACCCAGGATGACGGTGAGGCAAGAGGGGAGTAGGAGGGGGCGCCCTTATTTCCTCCTGTTTCTGAGCTTTGTTGGATGCTGGGGCCTAAGACCACACACCAGCCACCGCCCAGAGGCATGCCCATTCATCTTTCTGAGATAATTTTCTCCCTCCAGCCCATGGAGAGCTCTGGGCTATCTTTGGCCAGGGAAAGAATGTTGACTGTTTCATACTCAGAAACATAAATCATTCTCTCTAGGCCTTGTTAACTTTTACTTATAAACTGTGTTAATGTAGAACTGTCAGGACCCCGTGAAAATAATGGGTGGTGACAGGTTTAGGATTAAAATCTTCTCAGGTAGTTAGGATGGTGAGTTAGGTTATAAATTGCTTTTAAAGAGCTGAGGCATGGACTGTGAGCATCAGATGCATACTCCAAAAAGGATCATGAGGCAGCTGGGACAAGCGTATGCTAGTGATTCATCTTAATTATTTGTCAGCAAAGCCATCTTAATAAGAGGTGTTTTTCATTTTGATTACAATGACCCTTAGTAATCTCGAATAGATCTTGTCTGAGAAAGTTCACTGAAAGAGAGAAGTTGAGTTTTCTAGGGCTTGGAGTCTTCTATGACTCCAGCAAGGAGGACTAAATCAGGAAAATGTACGTGAACTGAGGTAAAGAAATAGCTTGAGAACCCTATTATACAGAGGCATGACTAAGTGTCAGATGACCTTAGTCATTCCAGTGCCTCATAATGTCCATCAGAACTTGAACATATCTCCAGTCAGGCTGGACAGGGATGGCTGTTTACTCACAGGGAGGCTGGGCTCGGGGGAGCAGGCTGACCTATCATTACCCACACATAGGAGGCAGCTGCTATGTGTATGGCTTGAATGATATAGGATGCAATGAGCAGGCAAAGCAAGCACCAACCATCTAAGCCATGGGAAGGAGAATGAATTCCTAGGGGCTAAGAAACGTGGCTGTCCATCAAGTGAAGTTGAGTGGGAATCAGAGCAAGAACTGGGCTGACCATGTCAAGGAAAAAGACAGGAGCCAACCCATCCTCTAGAACCCAGGCCAGAGGTTCCATGGTCCCATCCCTCTTCACAAGCTCCATGCTTGGGGAAGACGCAGGAGTACTGTGAGCAGACAGATGGAGACTACCAGAATCTGTCCTTCCTTCTTTCCTTCCTGAAAAAAGTAGTTATTGAATACCTACAGTGTGCCAACACTCATATAGGGCTCAGAATATTTCTGTGAATAAAATCAACAAAAATCGATCTCCTCGTAGAACCTACAGTTTGAGGGAGGTCAGTGACTCTACATCAACTTCACCCATCAAATGAGACAAACACCACTGATAGGGTTTTAAACTGAGTTTCACGGCCAGGGCAGCTGGGAAAGTACTTGCGGTGAAATGAGCTAGAGGGATGGACTACCTAGCACCCCACTCACCCCTCTAGGTGGGAAAGCCTGTCTGCATCTTGGAGAAGCTCTACAATTCAACAATTCATGACGATCTTTCTAACTTTTAAAACATGTAACTATAGTTACAGGGCTTCAGAGAACCATCTGCCAGACTTTAATTTGCTTCTTAGGACTGAGAGGATCATAAATCATGCAATAACACATTCAAGAATGTTCTTTCCTCCATATTTGCAGCTTAAAAATATATGTACTTGCATCAACTGGTTTTACCGTTCTGTTCTCGATGAATTCTTCTCCACAGCTCCTCACTGATAGACAGGAGAAAAAAGATAATCTTACTAATATGATATACTATGCTCAAAGGGAGTGATTCAAAAGAACTTTCCTTGGGAATTCTTAGCAAATTTTTCTTCTATTAAATTTATAAGACTATTCTATGAATTTCCCAAGGATCATTAGAAGATTCCCAGGTTCAGAATAGAAGGACAGAACAAATCTCTATGGTCCGTAAGTGAAATTGTAGGAAAGATTATGCTTTCAGTACACTAACATTAGTTAATGTTCTCACATTTCTTATAATCAAATCCTCCATGCAGCAGATTTATTGAGTACCTGTATCATACTAAGTTTGGATCACCTCTAGAACTCCAAATTTAGTTGGAGGAGAAACATAAATGCAGACATTCCATAAAATATACCATAAAGAGGAACATTTCAAGGTTATATCATGCACACAAATGAAAGCTTTTTAACTCTTCCTGCCATGTCTCGTCTGGAGAAAAGAACAATGATACTTCCTTGAGGAATTCCCAGGCACTGCAACCAGCACCTGTGAAAGGCAGAGAGGAAGAAAGAGCTTGGAACATCCTGCAACTGCAGCACACAACGAGCCCGGTGTGAAAGAGTGAAGGGTGATGAGACTGCAGACCCACCGAGGCCAGGACATTGTGTGTCTCCTCAACCATCCTGGAGGGCTGAGACTTGATCTAACAAGTCCAAAGCAGCCTGTGAAGAAAGGTTACTGCGTTAGCTTTATGTTACTATAACAAAGACCTGAGGTGATTGACTTAGGAGGAGAAAAAGTTTATTTTGGCGCATAGCTTTGGAGTTTGTAGTCCATGATCAATTGGCCCCCTTGCTTTGGGCCTGTAATGAGGCAGCACATCATGGTGGGAACCTGTGGTGCAACAAAACCAGCTGTGTCATGAGCCAGAGAGCAAAAGAGAGAGGAAGGAGCTGGAGTCATTCAAGATCACATGCTCAGTGACCTAAGGACCTCCCTCAAGGCCCCACCCCCCTGCAGCACCAAGTCTTCAATGTAAGGGCACTTGAAGACACTCAAATCCAAACCATAGCAGTTACCCCTACTGATTCCACCCATAATTGCTCACTCCAACCTTCCTGAAATAACGGGGTTCCAAGAGAGCCCACCCTTGCCCAGGACACAGAGGAAAGGTCTGCCTGAGGATCAAGCTCCGCAGATTCTTGCCTGTAGCAGCTTCTCTGCTTTGAATAAACAGTGCCATGACTTACAAAAAGAAGGGCCTTATCTATTAAAAGGAGTAAAATGAGCCATTTGTCCTGAAGCAGCTTGAAGTCCAAAATTTGGAAGGGTAGGTCAGTATCTTTCTGACCTCAGAGACCTGAGGCACCTGCATCCAGCCTCTGACCCAGTCCGCATCCCCAAGGGAAGTCCCTAAAGCGTGCAGCAAGAAAGCCACAAGACAAAAAGCTGGGGTCGGAGCAGGGGCTAGCTGCAGCTAACATAATCTAGAGTTTGGGTGTTCTGCTTGTTTTTAATGTATATATTATTTCTCTCTGTCTCTTGAAACTTTTCTCTATCTCTCAGCATTTTAAGCAAAAGGTCCTATGAAAAACAATGTTCAGGAAGTATTTTTCTTTAGCTCTTGCCCGTATCAGCCTTAGATCTGATGAGATAGCATTCAGCCTTATTTAACAAGCCTGGAAATGAGAAGCAAATGAGTCGATATGATTGAGGAATTTTGAAACCCTTTCTTTAAATGGTACTCATTTGTTTTATAGCATGGAAGGGATGAAATTTAGCAGAGCCAACTTTTCTTACAATATAGAAAAGATTGGAGTCTATTAAGCAAATCTTTCTGTCTCTGTCTCTGTCTTTCTCTTCATAGTTTTACTTCTTATACCAATCAATTGCACTGGGTGCTTTAAACTCTTCCTTTAACTACCATTAACCTCTACTTTGGAGATACTTTAGCCAACTGACCCTTCTGTGAAGAGAGACACTATGGGTGAATTGTAGTGAGGCCTCTCAGTTTTCCCTCTTCCATACTGGGCTCTGTCAGTGTCTTGATTTGTAAGGTGGGACAAAGCACTTAACCTTTGGGTCTCCAGGAGTAAATGATGAATTCTGTCACATTCACAACTGTTTATTAACAGTTGCACGTGGGAGTTGCACATGATTAACTGCTCTGTTCTCTCACATCTTTGACCTCTCGTGCCTGCCTTGGCGAGAAGATAGCTCTGTAGAGACATTTGGTGTGCGGAGCCTCAGCAAAGGTGATCAGCAAATGCCAGAGGAAGATAATGACTCTGCTGAAGCTCACTTGACTTCTCAGCAAATGACAAACTCCCCACAGGATCACTCACCTGGAAGTGCAGAGGGAGCTGTATAATATAGACAAGGAAAACAGTGGTGGCTCCAATCTGAACATACCCTATTTTGCATTTCACCTGGAAGAGCAACCAATAAAAATTAAATTGGTGCAGAACCAAAAGGCAGGTCAAATTTTTGACAAATTCTGAGAGATTACATCAGCTAAGTGCTGTGGACACTTGGCCATGAAAACCCAGCAGGGATTTTTGGACCTGCAAAGCACTTGACCCCAACAGTTGCGAAGAGAAGCAGTGAAGCCCTGGGATGCTGGTCCTGCAACACTTTACTCCTTCTGTGAATCGGTGGGCTGTTCTCAAAGCCTCCCAAACAACACCAAAGGATACTTCTTCACTCCCAGGGTCTTCAAAGATGAACTACAGTCCCTCTCTGTATATGCAGATGAAATTACAAGGAAAGATTTAAGACTTTCTCTAAACCCAGATTTTCTAAAACATGGCCCATGAGATGCTCTTTCCCTCATCAACTTACATTTTTTTAATAAAGTGATCTGGAAAAACGTTTTCAAAATTATGTAGTGAATTCTGGGGACAGAGTAATAAACAAGTCCTTCAGTGTCTGAGCACTCATGGATTGTGACCTGAGCAGGGTCAGAGGAAAGAAAGACCATGAATCATGTAAGTTCTTGTAGACCATGATAAGGAATTGGCTGTTAGTCTGAGTAGAACAGGTTATTTCGATGAATCACTTTTCAGTCACTAAACAAAATACCCAAGGCAATCCACTTATAAACAGAAAAGGTTCATTTTGACTCATAGTTCTGGAGTTTCTAGCCCATGGTTTTTTGGCCCTACTCTTGGGTCTGTAGTAAGGCAGCACATCATGGCAGGAGAACACAGTCCAGGGACTGCACCCAATGACTGGAGAATCTCCACAAGGCTCTACCTCTAAAAGGTTCTATCCACTCCCAATAGCACCACCCTGAGTACCCAGTCTAACACATGGGCAGGGTGGGGCATCACTTAGCCAAAGTAACTCACACAGAATGTTAAGTCTTGGGAACTTCTGAAGTTCCCAAGTTTTACTCAACCCAGTAGTATCTCAACTTGTTTGACTTCGAACACAACTTACAGTACCGAGAAACACAAATTTTGAATACATCAGGAAGATCCCTTTGTCCATCCTGACATCCTCCCTCATTGTGTGCTTTTGATATTAAAATATTGGCCCTGGCCAGAGCTTTCTTTGAAAAACTGACCCAATTTTGAACCTTAGCCACTTCCATGCTTTTCCCCATTCCTCTTCTTGTTCATAACACTAGATTTTTGTTACTTGAATACATTTCTCTTCTACCATATTTCCCTGAAAGTAGGACCTAGCTGGAAAATCACTGCTCTCTTGCTCAACAGCTGCTCTGTAAGGCAGGGCCAGGATAGGCTGCTTGGGGCTGTCATTTCTGATCTCTGGTTTTCAAGGCTGATGATTTTCCAGCTAGGTTTTATTTTCAGGCAAAGAGGGTGAACGGTAGTTAGAGTTGCTTAAATGCTATAATTAACAGACCTGAATAGTTCATACTGACTCAACCAGCATAGCAGTTTACTTTTTCTTCATGTAATAAGGGTACAGCAAAGGTCAATAGCCCACAGGCACCCTTCCTCCACAGAGTCCGTCAAGGGCCCAAGCTGATAGAAGATTTGCTGTTCTCCATATGTAGCTTCCAAGTTGCTCTGGGACTCAATTTCCTCTGACCTAGGCAGGAAAGAAGGGCATCGAGACATGTACAGATACACATATGTGTGAGTGGTGGAGTCATGGACCATGGCTGGAAGACACCCTGCACTTCTAATCACAAGTAGAGCTAGAAATAGCCACGTGGCTCCACCTGAATACGGAGGTTAGAAAACGCAGTCCCTGGGGGTAGAGCTGCCTCCCCTGATCTTCTGAATTATGGAAGGGCTGTATGGCGTTCATTCCACAGCGTCTCAGTTCTGCGACACACTCAACATCAGCTGTTTGAAGGAAAGATGCTTTTTTCTTTTTACTTTTGTCTTTTTGAGACAGGGTCTCGCTATGCAGTTCAGGATGACCTTGAGAGCTCACTTTGTAGCCCAGGCTGGTCTCAAACTCACAAGGATTCTCCTGCTTCAGCCTCCCAAGAGCTGGGATTACAGGGATGTGCCACCACACCCAGCTGAAAGATGCATTTTAATGCCTGCATCTTCGTTGACTTCATGGTCAATAAATGTTTGTTCAATTAAGTAGTAAACTACTAAACATACATATAAAACTTACATATCTTTGCAACAAGTCAGGGAGACCATTAGGAAAAAAACAGAACAAGGCAGCTATCATGGTATTTCAGTTCCCAAGTTAAGGCATTTGTAGAGAAAGTGGTCAAATTTGAAGTTTAATTTTCCCCATGATTTATCTAAAGGAAGCCTTAGGCCAAGCAGAGGTGGATTTCATGATGGTTTGTCATGAAACTGAGGATTTCAGGGGTTTGTCCACAGGTAAGGGGGATTCTTTCTGCAGTTCCTCGCTGTGTTCTTGTCCTGAAATGTCCCAATGCAGCCTGAATGCTGTCAAACATCTTCCAGGTCATAAATCACACAGCAGGATGGCTAGAGCTAAATCAATAGAGCTGCTAATTTTTGAAAAAGTGAGAAGGTGCTTACATAACCCTGCTGGGGAAGGAGAAGGCCCGCTGGCAGCTTGCCTTGTTTATTCTGTTTTGGATCCTCACTTGGAGGCCTCTCTGCTCTCTGAAAGCACTTTTGCTCCATTGGAACAAGGGAAAATGCCGAAATCAGCAGTCCTTGGACATCTGATTTCCCCGTATTATCTTGTTCTAGCTCTGATTCATTTTGCAATTGGAGCCAACTGGACAGAGGTGTTTGCGGTGTTGCTTGCTGTAGTGCTGCTAACTTTTCTTCTTCTGGAGGAGGAAGAAGAGGTGAGAATTGGAACAGAAAGAATATTTATCATCTGGGACACCTTCTCTCCCAAATGTGATCCGCATACCTTGTTGGAGAACTGAAGCACTTCTAGTGCCTATTTTGTATGATTCAGGAATTTTAAACTCCTAGCCCTTAACAACCTCCCGATATGATCTTAAAGCAAAGAGCTTCTGAGCAGAAACACAGTGTTCTGAGCCTCTCAGACCCGCCTGTTTATTATCTCCACCCACAGCTGGCTGAATGCTCCAGGATTTCCCTATCGGAAAAGTCAGGTGAAAATGTGGTTTTCTTTTCAGCAGGGACCAAACCAGGGAGGGGGCACCCACAGCTTAGCACTGCAGACTTGAACCAGTCCAGCACATTTCAGCAGGGCTGGGAATCAGAACTGCCCTTCATGGACCAGGGAGAGTTAAGTGGGAGAGAGATAAAAAGATATGACATAAATGATCAAAGCAATAAAGCTCATGCTCAATTAGTCAGTCAGAGAGGCAGAAGGTAGAGGGAGCTGATTGTTGAAAGAAAGAGTATATTTGCTCAGCAGGGACCCAATTCATTCTCAGTGTCACCCCCAACCATCTTGAATTTGCCTCAGGATTTGGGTTGGCTGTGAATTTTGTAGGATGGTTGTGTTCCCACCCACTCCTCTTTCTCATTGCTCTAAAACACTAGCCAGTTAAAGACAGAATATCCATCATCTTATGCAAATTGTGCTTCTGTGTTTTGATGGTTATAACAGCAGTGTGGGGCTCCAACTATTATTAATAATTTGGGTTTCTTTCATTTTCCTAAGATGCCATTAGAGGTTACACTGATGGCAAAAAGCCCTTTAAAATAGATTTGGCAGCTGCCACAATCCTACATGGATATATATATATATATATATATATATATATATATATATTTTTTTTTTTTTTTATAAGGCTTGACATATGATATGCAAGTCCTGACATTAGGCATTTCTGACAGCAGCTACTGGCCTGACCCTGGAGGATGTTCTAGGAAACCCAAAACTAGGGCAGAATTAGATGTGCCCCAGAAAATCTGGTCTGTCCTCCAAAAAAAGCAGTTTATATTTGGAGAAGGTTGTGTATGCTAATAACCAGTTTTGAATTTTTTCTCAATCTGATCTAAATTAGTCCTAGTACTTCTAAGGTCTGGCTACCTAGTGAGAACAATTATTTCTGGATTTCAATTAAATTGAATTAAATAAGTATTTTATTTGTTTTTATTTGTAATTTTTTCATTATAAAAGTAATATAGCTATAATGTGGAGAATACAAAAAATATATATATTGGGAGAGAAAAGATCCTCATAATTCCCTGTCCTAACATGGCCAATGTATGAATTTTGGTGCAAGTGAGTAGCATTTAAAGGCATACACAACTGCAGGTACTATGCGGTGGAACAAACAAAGGCAGCCTTTGCAAAAACATAAAGTAAGAAGAGGTTAACAGGCTAACCAGGGAGGCCCTGCAGGTGTGTGTAAACCACAAAACAGAATAGGATGGTCCAGATGACTGGTACAGAACCGCAAAGGGAAGAAATAAAAAAGAGTTCCTCATCAGGGAGGGCTCGGAGGAAGAGACAGCCCTTTAAAAGGCAGAGCGATGTGGAAAAGCGGATGCCCCAAAATCAGGTGGAAGAGAAGGGTTTTGGAATCTGGACAGAACTAAGCAATAAATACGACAGGTGTGCAAGGGGTATAAAACTTGGGGTGATGAATTTTAATGGGAAAAATCAGACCTAGATTTGACAGAAAGTCTAAGTCCTCCCCCGGTAGCCTGTAAGAAGGAGCTGTGTTGTTTTGTTCACCAGCACAGCTTCTGTCTCACGGTCAGCACCTAATGCTGAGTCGCTCACCAATGCTTCTGCCCCTCACCGATGGAGGTTTAGCAACCCATGAAAAGGCAGATGCCTGACTGGTATTGCTTTGATGAAGTAAATCCATGAAAGGGGGAAGTCAGGTGATAGAAGGTCTTGCAAGTCTTCCTCGAGGCCTGTACCGATCTGCAAATTCAAGGATGATGAAGGATTGATTTGGGCAATTTTTGAGTTAGGGCTGGAGGAGAGACAGAACAAGACTAGTACTGTAGAAGAGTGTGGGGGGAGTGGAGTGGGTAAAGGATTGGAGGGACGGGAGTGTGGAAGCAGAGAGAGAGCCAGGAAGAAAGTAGTGGTGGGGAAATAAAAAGAATGGAGAGAGGCGAGGGAGGAAGAAGCCCCCAAAGTACCTGAGGATTCAGGGAGAATGGTGTTGGAGAAGGCAGAGTCAAAGCTCTCTTAGGATAGAAACTGGAAATTGAAAAAATATTTTTACCAATGTGCTTGTTTAGATTAGCTAATGCTAACATTCCAAAACATAGGAAATTCTAAAGGTGAAGAAGTTTGTGTGTGTGTGAACGATCAGGCATACACGTACATCTTTCAAATACCCTTTTCAAATATTTTGGTTCAATTCTTGACGAACCAAGATGTTCTGATTGCTTTAGAGCTTGAGCGTGGCTCATGACAAGCTTGTGCCTGGAGAAGTGTGAGCCCACCGTTTTCTTACTGTTCACTTGTACTCGTGGTATTAATCCAGTGAACGTTGTCCTGGTCTGCTTAGGACATTCCTAGTTCACACTTGTTGCCTGACAAAATGATGAATAGTGTCTCCTATACTCTCAAGAGTGTTACTGTTTGGATGATGAATTAGAAGATCCACCTAATTATTAGCATTATCTTTAGTGAATAGCTTTATTTTAGGATTTTTTTCATGCCAACTGGTCTATTTTGAATAGATTAATAAATCCACTTAAATAAATCCACTTAAATAAATCCACTTAACAGGGAGATATAAACACAGTAGGCTACAACTGCATGCATGGATGAGGAACCTACCATCTACTCTTCCTCGTATAGATGCCCATTCAGTGTTCAAGGACTATCAGGTACCATATGTGACCTGTGCCTGTATAGAATGAATAAAGAATGATCCACACAAATAGAAATCATTAATAAATCTGAATTTCTGTATTAGCTTTTTGCAAAGAAGAGGATTAGATATTCATTAGTATACTGGCTTTCTTTGGATTGCAACCATAGGGATATTTGCTTTACTCTGGAAGGACCTGTTTCATCTCTGTCTCTGTCCCCAGAGTTTGACACTGTATCTTGCACATAGGAGATGTCTGATGTGTTCAAGAAATAATGAATGAATGATCTACTTGAATGAATGTCATAAGCAAACCAGACAAACAGAAGGTGAGAAGTTGAGAATGGACTTTTTGCTGGGAAGAGAGCTTGGAGGAGAAGAGAGAATCCAGGGTCTGAAATGCCAGCTGTTAGACCTGTGTTAACTAGAAGGCCAGTGAGGGATGATCAGAGCCCAGCTGAAGCTGGGTGTATCCTCAGGAAAGCCACAGAGAGCAGGAAAATTCCAGAGGAGAACTAAAGTGATCAAGGAAATGTGATTTTTGTATGAGGAAAAGCTAAACTGATTGGAACTCTGCAGCCTGAAAGCACAAAATCTGGACAAGAGGTGATCAAAGGTTTATAGTGTGAAGAGCCCAGAGGGTAAGGAGGAGACCATCTGGATCACTGAAACTTGCAAAACCTACCCTGAAAACTGAAAGAGGCAGGTTTAAGATAAAGGACGAAAACATTACAGTTTACAGCAGGTTCACAATCAGCACGAGATACAGTGTAAATATGAATATAAACATAGCAGGAAGTTGACTTCTGAAACTAGGTTCCTAAAGTAGGTACAGACATCACATATAAGCAAACGAGGGTTTTACATAGTTGGAGATACTGCATGAAAAGACAAACCTGGTTTTGAACTACCTTTACTAGATGTTATCCATTTTCAGTCATCGAATATCCATTGAATGCCTACTGTGTGACAATAGTGAGCTACACAATGGACTCAGTAGATTCCCCTGATTTGGAGGTCCTGCAGACCATGTGCTCCAGATAGTATGGCTCCCGAACAGAGGAAGGCACCCCCGATATCTATGCAGTCTCCATCCTCATGGAGCATACAATCTAGTGGAAAAGGTAGATATCAAATATATGGTGGCAGAAATAATGGCTTAAATCATAATTTTGGTAAATGCCCTGAAGAGCCAGCATATGGGGGCTCTGAGGGCTTCCAGAGGCACTAGATGAATTCAGGTGAGTGAAGGAAAGATGGTTTCCTTGGAGGAGTGACCTTTAAGCTGTAATTACAAGACCATTAAGAATTAGCCATAGAAGAAGGAGGTCAGGAGAGGTTGAGCGAGAAGAAAAGGCAAAAATAAGGCCAAGAGATTAATAAGCACCTTACTCTGTCTTAGTTCCTTTGTGTCAGCTAGATAAAGGTCCTGAGACTGGGTATTTATAAGGATTAGAAATTTACCTGGTGTCTTAGTTACTTTTCTTTCATTGTTGAGACAAAATATCCAACACCCAAAGTTAAAGGAGGAAAGATTTATTTAGCTCAAAGTTTGTAGAGATTTCAGCTCCGAGGTAGAATGATATGGCAGAGGGGTGATAGTTCATGTTGGCAGAAGACAGTAAAGCATCAAGAGCAAAAGAGAGGAGCAAGTCTCTTTTCCTCCCTTATATTGTGTACAGGCTACCCAGTCTAGGGTAGAACTCACACCCCCAATCCCAACATTAGACAATGAACAAATCACAAACTCTAGATTCAGCCACCTCCATAAAGCCCACCTTCCACAATCACATGAGGCTTTGGGAGGACATCCAGATACAAACCATAACATTCTGGCCCTGTCCCCTGCTCAAAGACTCATACAATTCCCTTTATGCAAAAGACATTTAATCCATCTCTAAGAGTTGCCACAGTCTGAACAGTTTCAGCACTGATGAAAAGTGCAAATCCCAACTCTCCTCTAAGAGGTAAGGCAAACTGTTAGCTGTGAGCCCCTGTACAAACTAAAAGAAAGTTAAATACTTCCAACAGTCAATGGCCCAAAATAAACATTTTCATTCCAAAAGTTCCAAACAGGAAGATACAGAGGAATGAGACCAAAGCAAGTCCAAAATCCAGCAAGACAAACATTACATCTGTAGTTCCACATGCAACATCTGAAGCAATCTATGCCAAGTAGAGACCTCCAAAGAGCTTGGGTGGTTTTGCCACCAATACACTTGTGGCAGTAACTCCCACAGCTTCTCTCTTATGCCCACTTTGCTCCCTCCTTGCAGCTTTCCTTAGATGATCCATGTTCTTGGCTTTTCCAAACTTCTGGGGTCTCCTCTGCACCTTTGACTTCACACTCAAAGCTTCACACTCTGCCTTCTCAGAGACACACTGCTTTACCTCCCAGGCCTTCTTCTGAAGTCTGACTGGAAGCCTTCCTAAACCCACAACTCTTGCATTGTGCATGCACCTAACACCAGCACCACCTGGATGATGCCAAGGTCTGTACCAACTGGAGAGGTAACAAGGCTTCCCTCTCGAATGGATGTAGGAATAAAGTACCTGGGCTGCTGAGAACTCTGAATCCAATTCTAAGCAACAAATTCTTGTTGTCACCATTCTGGAACGTGGTGCTCTGGGACTCTCTTCTCAAAGCAAAGTCTTTCACTTTTGAAATTTTGAGGCTGCAAAGGGTGGAGCCGTGCTGCTTCCTGTGATGCCCTCAGGCCCCCTTTTCTACTCTCCTGTTCCTTCTTCTTTGCTCTATCTTTGCAGTGTACAACTCTACTGGAGCTTCCTTTCTGACCAAACAATTCGCAATGCTTTAAATCATTCTGCTGGGATCTTTGCTCTTGATGCTCAACATAAACCTGGCTAAAAGACCCCAACAGTAACCATGCCACCGTTTCAACATTCAACTGCCTTGAAATTTCTTCTACAAGATTAATCCATTGTCCTTAATCTTAGTCTCAGATGAAGTCTCTGGACACAAGCAAAATGCAGACAAATTTTCTTCCACCTCAAAACATACATTATTTGGAGTCCAACAACCAATGCAGTCCTTTTTCCTAGCAGAAACCACCTGAGCCTGGTCTTTACCTGTGTGATTTCTATCAGCTTTCTGGTCTTCCGAGCTCCATCCAGAATCTCCCATGCAGAACAGCCTAAGGTGTTCCAGTTCTGCTTTTTCAGCTTTCATCTCTGAATCTTTCTAATCCCTCAAGCCATTCCCAAAAGTTCCTGGACTGCATGGTCAGATAATATCACAGCAACAACTCCATTTCTCTAATACCAAATCTATCTCAGTTACTTTTCTCGCTGCTGAGACAAAATACCCAACACCCAAAGTTAAAGGATGAAAGATTTATCTAGCTCACAGTTTGCAGAGGTTTTAGTCCATAATCAGCTGGCTCCAAGGCAGAGTGGCACAGGGCAGAGGGGCAGAAAACAAAAAAAGAAACAAGCAAGAGCTTGCCCCTTTTTACTGCATCCTGACTGTTGAGACTAGGGCAGTGCCAATCCAATCAGTGTATTGATCCAGCAATCACACAGCCTAATCCCAGAAATGTTAATCCCTACAGTGCACTATGAATCAGCCACAAATTCTAGGTGCAACTACCTCTAAAAAAGCCCGCTCCCTACGACTGCATGTGGCTTCGGGGAAACATTGGGACATAAACCATAATATCTGGCATCTGATTATGGTCATCTTTCTTTGTTGTATCACAGGAGAAGGCAGAAGTGCAAGAGAGGGTGAGAGTGAGAAAGAGTGAACTGGATCTTCCATACTCACTGACACATTCCCCAGATAGCAGCATTAATCCACTCATGACTAATAAGCCCTCATGACCTCCTGTCTATTAAGCTCTACTTCTCCACATGCACTGGGGATTATATTTCCAACCCATGGAGTTTAAGGGACAAAGTCAAGTTACTGCAGCCAAAATTCTTAGCTTCCCAGGCCACTACCCACATCCTGTGGCTGCTGTGAGAACTGGCCACAGCTTACAGATGTCACTTTGGAGAAATTGTCCTCTGCCAGGTATGGAATCCCACCGCACCTTCACTCTGAATGGGCAGGGAGGGATGAGTGTAGCACAACCCAAGGACTGGCCAGTGCAGGGGACACAACCAGCCTTCCCCTCACTATAGCCAGCATCCCTGTAGTGTGGTCAAGTTCCAAGAGGTGTGTGGGCTGAATCTGCACTCCACAGACACCACATCTTTGTTAGACTTCTTGTCCCACCTTTTCTTGTAGCCTCTCTGAGAGTTTTCCTTCAGTAATCACACTCACAAGAATCCCCATCCTGGGCCCTGCTATGCAGAACACCACCCAGGACAGTTGCTTAAATAAAATGGTGGGTATAAAGTTGCTGAGCATCCTTGAAACAGGCATCCACAGTGTGTCACAGGAGTATCCCTCACACTGCCTCCAGGTACCCCAGGAGTCTGTTTGTACAGGGATGCTAAATGTACTATTGACAAAATACATACATTCATCCTCTAAGTTGGTTCTCAAAACAATCCCTAGAAACAGAGAGGAACAGCCAGCATCCCAGGCCCCAGGGTCCCAGCAAGGAAAGCTATGATCAGACCAGTGACCCAACTTGCTCAGTTTTATCCATGAGTATTGCTGGGACTCAATGCCCAACATTGCCCGTCCTGTCTCCTCATCCATCCACCCATGTTGGTTGAGACCCCTGTGATGGGGCCGGGGATTTAGTTCAGCTGCATAAGCGCCTGCCTGGCAAGCATGAGGTCATGAGTTTGATCCCCAGTACAAAAAAATGAAGAAAGAAAAGAGAGCCCTGTGAAACCCAGGTGCAGGATGAGACAGAGGATTCACCTGACTCAATGTGGCATTTTTATGCTCTTGTGGGTTTGCTTTCATCGTTGCTAATTCAACCTTGAGGGCAAACATGTTAATCATGTGAATGCACACAGTACATTTCAAAACAACTCTGTGTATGTGTGTGTGTGTGTGAGTGCATGCGCACATGTGTGTGTGTGTGTGCGCACGTGTGGGCGGGTGTGTGTTTCCAAACCAAATAGGGTGTGCTGGTTTGCATTTATTTCTGAGATCTTTTCACCCCTTCATCAAGGCAATGAGCAGAAAGTCTTTTAGGATTCAGCTATGTCCAAGACTCTAAGGAGGAAATGGTTAAATGAAATTGTTCAGGTATCTTTTCAGTTAGGGAATTAAGGTCTTTAAGAGCCACCTGGGGCCAACTGATTTCAAGAAATGAGCCTCACCTGAATATCTGTGAGCTTTGACTAAGAGGACAGAGTAAACTTGTGAGTGACTGTTGGGTCCTGAAATTCTATAGGCAGTAAAAAGGATGCTTTGGCATTTGTGTGATGGCCTCTGGATTTTTCTTTTTCTGCTACCAAGTGCACAGAAACAGGACTTTCATTTCTTGAAAGTTAATTTTCTTCAGCAGCTTATTCTCCATCTGAAGTCACAATCCTATTTGGAGAGGCAATCGGTTATTGTGTAAAGGATTTTGAAGTTACATACTAAGGATTATGACTCTATTTGGTGAGTACGAAGAAGCGTCGGGAGAACTCTTAAGCACCAAATACTGTACCCAGTTTTGATGAAAATGCTCCTAAAGGAGATAAATAAGAGAAGGGACAGTAAAATCTATGCAGTTGCTGTAGGTAGGGGAAATGCTAATGAGGACTTTTTTCCAAATGTGGAGTAACATTTTATCTATCGAGCATTGCAATGTTTTTTTCCCCTGTGTACTGAGATATCCCAGTTATAATTGAGCTTTCCTGATTTAATGAACTTCTTTTTCCCATTATTTTCATCACTTTGCTCTTGCCATAAACATAATCCTTGCCCCGACTACTTCAGAGGACTTCAACAAGAACAAAAGAAAAAGTGTTTTGCCAAAAAAAAAAAAAAAAAAAAAAAAACCACCGCATTTCTACCAAGACGTCTTCTCATTTCTCATTGTGTACATCACCACACTCTCCTGCAGCACAGGAGAGGCGCACGCAGGGTAGCTGATTTCACTTTCCCAAGCACTGGCATCTTGATATGATTCTCCATGAGCATTGCTTTGCTTCAGCATGAACTTGAACCTGACAGAAACAATGCTCATGAAATATTAACCTCGGAAATTTAACCAGGGAAGCAAAGAAACGGGGAAATTGCAAATTTCATAGTATGGATCATTCAGTGTCTTTTACTTCTGCTTAATTTTTTATGTGAGCTATTTGCAACCTGGTACACTGGCTTAATATCAAGATGGTGAGGTTAGCACAGTGTGATTTCCCAGAAGCCTTCCTGTCTTTGCTTGGGGGAAGGTATCTACACGCTCCTGTCTGGTTCTCTGAGTGAATTTGCTTCACCCAGAAGTGTGTCAGAGCCCCCTTTTCTTGTGGCTCACCATGGCTCCCAGCCAAATGTCACTTTGATTAGTCTCCTTGTTTTGGTTTGGAAATAAACTTTTAGGAAAAAGAACTCCAACTACACCCTGAAATTGCGTGTCTCCATCCAACCAGAAAATGCTGAACAGCTAATCCAGGGGGCCGACCTCTGAAGCACTGACGTCTGTGTCAGTTCCACTCAGGTCCATTTGCTGTGAAATATATATAATTGATGTTTATCAAGGGAAGAGGCACATTACTGTGCTCTTAGAGAAGAGGTTTTTATGTATATTATCCACATTGCACTGAGTTGTTGGCTACCCAGAGCTCTTATTGATTGCTATGAATCATTTTTCAAAATTCATAGTAAATGTCCCAGATTATCCCCAAAACCACCCAACCTGATGCTCAAGTGGCAGTATTTTTCCTTCACAGTGACAACCAATGTTCTCAATGATAACTCCAAGGTATTATGAGATCTTGAAGCTCCTATAGAATCATCAAACGCTGAACAATACTACAGATTTAGGAATAAGAGTGTGATTTAGGATTATGTGTATGTGATTGTGTTACACTTCATTGCAAAACTGATAACTTTTATTGATGCATATGTATCTCAAGTTTAGATGAAATATTAGTCAACAATCCTATTATCCCATTGTCAAATAAGGGACAAAACCTAACTGATATCCTTTGAAAACAGAAACTAAGAGAGTGACTTTTAAAGCAAACCACCGAGGACTCAGACCTTTGATTTGTAGATATATTTGTATTCATGATGATGGAGAAGGCTGACGTAGATTCTTAAGGCAGCACTGATTCTTAAGGCAGTACAAAGTGTGACTTTCTCTGAGCATATAACACGGGGACAGTGGAGACCAGTGATTTCACCACTTGCCTGCAGCGAGAGAAGAAATGACTTAGATCACAGCTCTGATAAGAAAGCCCCAAGGAGACCCCAATTGGGGAGTAACCCAAGTCCCCCTCTTTCCGGAGAAGCTCTGTGTTGCCCTGTTAGGAGCTCTGCAGCCCTGTCCCTAACAGGTCCTCCCTACCCTGGTCTGTGTGGAGCTCTTGATGCGACCCTTTGTATCTCAGATGATGCAAGAGGAAGATCCACAGCCTTGAGCTGCTTAACACATGAGAAGATGTCAGTGCTGTTCCAGAGAACAGAATATGTCATCTGATTTTCAGCCAATCTAGGGTACTAGTTAGAAGCATGGACTTTGGTGTTAGCCACCTGGCCTTAAATCCCCTTTCTGTCATTTACCATCTGTTATATTCCTGTCATCAAATTGCATAGCTGCTCTAAACCTCCATTTTCCCATTAGTGCAAGGTTAATGACACATCACGAATATCTATTCACAGAGTCACTGAATTAAATGAGGTAATATATGCCGCATCTTTGGCACAATGCCTGGCACACACTAAGTCCTCAGCTGGGAGTGACTGTTACTTTTTACCTGGCAACCTTCCACAATCACATATTCATATAGAGACATGCAGGCTTCCTTTACCCTTCCTGATTTAATAACCCAAAATCATTTCCTCACTCATTATAATAGCAATCGTTATTGCAATTACTGTTTGCTCATGACACTTCACATTATTATAATTATTATTTTTATCCTGCTCTCACAAATGTCATTAATCACTACCAACCATTAGTTGTCATCAATAATTACCAACTTCATGACATTCCACCCCAATGTTCAGGATAAACGAGAGTTGTTTTATTAGAACTAAGGGCTAGCCATAAGCGAAGGATAGGCCTCCATTAAACAAACAAAAGTCACCTGAAATATACCAGGTACGTTTTCTTTCTATCCTAAACCAATCACAATAACTCAATAAATTTAATGTCTTATCTAAAACATCTGAAGAGACTGTATCCTGAAGGCAAATATCTCAGGGATACATAGAGGGTGTAAAACCATATGCACTGGGCAGGAAATGCCACCCACTGTTGTATAAGACAATATTCTACAAGAAATAACTGCTTGTCTTGTTTGCTCTAAAGCCCTGTGAAATATCAGCTCAAGTTAGTAAACTCCCCATAATGAACACATGAATATAGAGATATGAAAGTAAAATCTCATTGATTTCCATATTTATCCAAACTACTGTATTTTGTTTAGTGGTGTTTTAGTCAGCTTTCTGTTACTGTAACAAAATACATGAGATAATAAGTTCATAAAGGTTTATTTTAGCTTATGGTTTTCATCCTTGATTTGGCTCTATTGCTTTTAGGCCTGTGGCAAAGCAGCACATAATGGTGGGGGATCACATGTTGGAGGAAACATCTCATCTCCTGGCAGTAAAGAAGCTAAAAGAGAGACAACAGAGAGCCAGGAAGTGGCTGGGATCCCAATGTCCCCTTCAAGGGCACACCCCCAATGACCTTACTTCCTCCCACTAGACTTCCTCCACTGCCTCCTAATAGGGCTTCAGGCTGGCGACCAAGTCTTTAATACATGGCCCTTGGGCACACTCAAGATTTTAACTGTAGTAGCACTGGGACTTAGATAAAAAGAAATATAGTTTGTCAGACAGAAGCCAGACCAAGGAGTTTCAGCTTCTGAGGAAATAAATGGCAGTGAAATGGGGCTTACATTGAAACAACCAATCCTTAGAGTGACAAATGAGAACTGAAGAATGACAAGCAATCCATTTTGGAATCTAGACTTTTGATTTCCTTCTAGCATATTCTTTGTGACTTTCTTCTGCCAACAGAATGAAGAGACTGTGGCCACATGAGGTCTTAGAGGGGAAGCAGCATGGAGAGGGGTGAGGAAAGTGCCAGCTGCCCTCTTCTCACTTCCTCTCTCTGGGGTGGGGTAGGTCAGAGTGGTCCCCCCCACTTTGCAAAGGCAGCTGGATCTATCCAAGAAATGGCTTTTCAGCTCAGCAAGGTGTAGACTGTTGGGGATGTAGCTCAGAGGTAGTCTGCCCAGCATGCTCAAGGCCCAGGACTCATCCCCAGTACCACAATAAGGAAAGGAAGAGTAAGCCTGCCTACTTCTCCAGGGCAGGGAGTAGGTGGTACTGAGGTTGTATCTCCAGCACTTCATACAAGGCCTGGTGAACACATGGAGATGCCTGAACAAAAATGGGACTGTGCAGAGTCAATTTAAAAGTAGGCAGGAGGAGCATGGAAAGAAGCAGGACTGGAAGAGAGAAATAGCCCTGTGGCTCTGTCCTAGAAAACAGAATCAAGTCACCTCAGATCATCGCGCTACCCTCTTCCTATTTTGATTTCTGTATGGCAGAGTGGTTTCAGGTGATCCACAAGAAATACACCATATTGGTCAAAAATGTTCAAATATCGACAATATAAGGTGCAGCTTAATTAACAGAAGGCAGAGGAGCTAAGAACACTTCTTTCAGATGCAGAGATGTGAGTTTGGATTCTGACCTCTGAGTAGAACCAGGTGACGCTGGACACAGCGCTTAACATTTCTAAGCTCCTGTTCCTTTGTGGAACCACATCGTGGTAAGGATGATGCATAGAGCATTCATTCCAGTGGCTGTCCTTCAGCACTGGGACTCGTCAGACCCTGTCCACTCCTTTCAAGCTAGCTCTGTTATCCTAAAAATCCATCATGTCCTCTTGTCGGTCACTGCTCACCCTGCCATGTACTTTCTGCACGATATTAGTCATTACATTGTTTGCTATTTCAGAACAGGACTGAAATGGAAGCTGAAAAACACAAGGTATTCCATTATATGGGTTTTTTTTTCCTTTTAAAATTTCAACACACCTGGAAAGTAATTTTCGTATTTAACTATTCAAAGTAATGGGTTTTATTGTAATGAGATTTTAAAAACCTATTATGATGGGTGAAAGGTTGAGGCTTAAAGTATTTCCATTTCTCAGAGATGTTCCACTTTAATGAAACCCAATATGCAACAATCTAAAATGAGGTAAATTGGAAGCTTTATCTAGACTCATATTGTTTACATTCCAAAAAGGATATTCTGTTTTACACAGGCATTTATTTCAGTGTTCCTTTAAGTAGTGAGGTCCCCATGGTGTGTTTGAAACACAACTTGAATCGTTACTGTGTTATTTACACACAGGTGTTTCAGGGAAAGCAAGGTGCAGTCTGGAAAACTGTCGTGTTGCAGCAGGAATACCTCTGAATTGCATGATCAGTCAGAGACGAGGAACTGAGAGGAGAGAGTCTGAGTGACAATGTCACTAGACAGGAAGAAAGGTTCAACATTAGGCTTTCAGAGCTTCTATCTAATCTGGATGTGAAGGCATCTGTCAAATGCACCATTCTACCTCTTTAGCTTAACCTGAGAGGTGTTCAGCGATTAAAGTAATGGAACAGGAATCAGCAGTTATGTTTTCCGTTTCTCTCTTCTTGTTTCCAAGTGGATTCTCCTGACATGCTCACTTTAAGGTGAACATGTTCCCCATTTATAAATCCATTATTTCTCTCCTAAGGGATGCAATAAAACCTTGTTAATGTTTTTAATAGCCTGTGAATACTTCAGACTAATTATATAGCCTTTTGCTTGTGAACCAATTGCCATAAAATCTTCTATACTTTTCACATTTACTTGAAAAAAAATAAGTAGCTAGGTGTGGTGGTACACCTGTGTAATCCCAGCACTTGGGAGGCTGAGGCAGGAGGATTGTTCTGAGTTTGAGACCAGCCTGGGCTACAAATGAGCTCAAAGCCAGCCTAAACTACATAGAGAGACCCTCAAAAAAGGCAAAAAAAAAAGTCACTATTATAAACTGAGTGTGGTACTACGTTCCTGTAACCTCAGAACTCGGAAGGCTGAGGCAGGAGCATCACTGAGTTTGAAGCTAGCCTGGGCTATACAGTGGATTCAAGGCCAACCTGAACTACATAGCAAGATGCTGTCTATAAAACAAAGTCACTATTAAAACCTAGTCATTAGTTATGGAATTAAGAAAAAATGTCATCTGTGTTAGGTAAATTTCTGTTACTATAACAAAATACCAAAGACAAACAACATATAAGGACAAATGTTTTATTTTGGTTCATAGTTTTATTCCATTGTCAGTTGGCCCATTGCTTTGGGCCTGTGCTGAGCGGAAGCATCATGGTGGGAGCTTCAGGATGGAGAGAGACTGCTCAACTCATCATGGCTGAAAGAAAAAGAAAGGCAAGGAAGGGGTTGGGTTCTGCTATCTCTTTCAAGGGCACACCCCCAGGGTCCTAACTTCCTTCTACCAGGCTCCACCTCTTAAAGATTCACCTCCTCCTAGTAGCACTGTGGCCTGGGGCCAAGCTTCCAACACATGGGCCTTTCAGTAACATTTATAATCCAAACTATAGTATCACGCAAGCCATATACAAGCTTTATAAAACATTTTTGGTAACCTTAATTAAATAAAACTTTAGAATCTGTTAAATGAATGGTAGCTTGCCACTAAAGCTATGGTATAGGCTATTTTATGCAAAAAATTTTGTTAAATCCATATCAGCAAACCAATCTAGTTTGTGTAGTTAGTGAAAAGACAGAAATATCTTCATTATATATACCTGGTCAAAATGCTGAAATGCATCTTATAATTTAAGTTGCAAGAATTTGAAAATAGAGTTCTCATGATATTGGACCTATTGTTTTTAAAAGTAAGCACAAGTTCTGAAACTGTAGTAGAATCAGACCTCCGAATATTGTCCTTAAAACTTACAATCATTTTACTTACATTTTACGGGGAAGCAAGTGATCTTTAAAAGAAAGCATGAAAGGATGTGGTAAAGGTGTGTTTAAAAGAAAAAGAAGAAACCAGCAAAGTGAATGAAAGTTAAGACTTACGTATGTATTTTCCTTCCTTTTGCTTCCAAAAGTAAATCACATTCATTCATTCCCAGGTTCTAAATGCAGTAGGAAACAGTCTCCCCTGAACCTAGAAAAGTACCTAGAATGCAGTAGCTCATCCATAAGTGAGTGAATTGGCATTGACAAAATGCCCTCTCTCTTTTTGCACAGGATAATATGCCTCAGTGTAAGGACAGAGCAGGGAAGTGTGGACCAAACACTGGTACTTCGTGAACAGAGAGCCAGGACCTACATAGCCACTGTGCCCCAGCAGGCAAAAGTCACCCATGCACTGGGAGGGGATTGGTTAAGACAAATTTCAACTGACAGAGAGACGTGACAGAGACATCAGTGTAACAAGAGAAGCACAATGTCACTGCTATGGTCTTTGGGGGACACTTTCTGTTGAAACCCTAATGCTTTGCTTTTCTTTTAACAAAGGCCTTTCCCACTCTACCAGGAAAGCATAAATAGATGGTAAGTCAAGCCAGGTCATTTAAGACAGGGACTATTTCAAAGATATGATTTGGCTTTGGAAGCCAAAGGGATAGTACAGTGCCCTGATTAGCAATGGCGGACGATGGTGCCGATCTCCATCATCCGAGGTCGTATATGCAGAGTGCTTCCTACTGGAGTCTTTGTAGAGCGATGAGGCAGGGAGGAAGCCAGAGCAACAAACACCACAGCCATGCTATCCTGTCTCCTTCTTCCTCTCACTTGCGAAAGCCAGCCGGAAGTCAGAGACATGAGCAGAGAGGCGCAAGAAGGCTGGAGAGCAAACCAGGAGGGGCAAGCGGAAGGCAGCCCAAGCTCACTTAGAAGTTAATTGATATTAAGAAAATGATACCTCAATGATCTCGAAGAAGCAGTAAAAATACTCATTTGGAGAAATTGCCAGAACCAGTTCCACTCGTTAGCATATTAATCTTGGTGATATATTTCATCATAGCTCCCCATCAGTAGGTGTCTTTGGTTAGACTGGGGACCTCCTGACGGCAGGAGCTGGGTTTCAGCCTTTGTGCTTAACACCAGCATTGTGCCTGGCATATGGCACATCTTCCACAGCCGCTTGTATCTGAATGAACACAGAAATGTGATAGTTTGGACCTAGAATGTCCCTTTGAAGCTTATGTGCTAAAGAGTTGCCCCCCCCAGGCAGCTGTGTTCAGAGGTGAGAAGTGACTGTGTCACTAGGGCATCAATGGATTCATCCACCCCAGGGCTCATAATTCAGTGGTGTTATTTGAAGGTGGTAGAAATTTTAGAAGGAAACTTGGAGGAAACAGATCACAGTATGTGTGGCAGGGTGTGGGATATGGTTTTCCTCTGCCTCTCCCTCCCCTTTTTCTTCCTCTTTGCCCTTCTCCTCCCCCTCCACCTCTCTCCTACCATGCTATTTCAGCCTCACCACAAGTCTAAAGCAATGGAGCCAGCCAACCATGGACTGACACTTCTGAAATCATGAGCCAAAGAAACCTTTCCTCTTTTAAGTTGTTGTTCTCAGGTACTTTGTCACAGTAATGGAAAGCTGACTATTTCAATGAATAAATAACTGAATGGAATATATTCTGGCATATTTAACTTTCTTGTCGAGAGAAGCTTTATCCAAAAAGGAAGCACAATCACAGAAAACCTCTTTGATCTTCTTCCTTCATGACTGAGAATTCTTCCTACAGTATAACATTAGCGGTTGCCACTACTCAAAGAAGATTATACTGAGCATGAAAGCATAGTTCTTTGACGGCTGAGAATCTAGCAATACTCAACACTGTCATTCAAAACTGTGGGTGGGGCAACAGACCTGATTTTCAAGGCACTCAAAGTTTTAAACACAAATAAACAAATATGTGGGAATTGCTGTACCAGGTCAGGCTCATGGTTTGTTCTGCCAAGAATTCTCTGCTAGGACTAAATGTTTTTCCATAAGTGTAAACGCTGTGATTAATTTAAGATCGAGGTCAGTAAGATGCCAATGTGTAGAGAATTAACTTCCTATTTTTGCCACTGTCATATTTTTGCTTCTCTTCTATGCTTTTTGACATTCACAAAATGACTAAACTGTTAAATTAAGTCTGTGGACTTATTTATCCTTTTGCTCCTCAGAAGAGCTGCTTTACTTAGAAGAGCTGTCTGGGAGGGGTCAGCTTGTGTTGTTTTCTGTCTTCTTTCAAATATCGGATGCAATCATTACAGTGCTCTCTGAAACTTTCTCTCTAGTCCACGTTCCCATTCCCAGCTAATATTACAGGTTCACTGCTCTTCAAAAATTCCTCCAAAGCAAACATAATTCTGAAAAACTGACAGTCACTGACTTATCTCCCTCTGGTGTCCTGGGGATGGTCCAGTGGAAGGTTCTCTGTCACATGCATGAATGGATTGGAGCACTTTCACTTCTACACCTAAAAAAAATTGTAACTGAACATCAGTAAGTTTCCTTGGTTGATTTTGTTTATCATTAGGCTTATTTCCTGGCAATGGCCTCGGGTGATTCTTTGTAACCTAGATCTCTTGCACCTTCAGAAATCTGGCTCTTAACACCACCTCTACAGGTACTGTCTCCAAAGTAACAAATCATTGCAGACCCACGGAAATATCCCCCCTTGACAGCGTACCTTCAGTCCTCTCGCAGGGTTTCCTAAGAGAAATCCTCTGTGTGTTCCCTGTACCAGACTTTGAAGTCACTGGTATTTTGATCACTTGACCCCTGCTCATCCTCTCCCGTGTGAAAGAACTCTGTAGGCACAGAGACCAGCCAGCATCTGTGAGACCTGGCCGTCTCTGTGTCCTCTTTCATGCTTTGCTTTCCTTCTCTCCAACCCATTTCTATTTTCCGCCTCCCACCCAAGCCATTTTCAAAGTTTAGCACTGAACTCTACAAATTACCCATTGTGGCTCAACTGTGAGCTCTCAATAGCTTCTCTGATTCCCTGCTTAGTGTACCTGAATTTTTGAAGAAGTGGAAAATTATATATTAATAAGATAAAGTTTATTTGAAAAATAAAGTTTAAATTATGCCATATATATATATATATGTACAAGATACAAATAAGCAAAAAAATTAAAATCATAAAATAGATGAACAAAAACAATGAAGCCTTAAAATTATCTTTAACCTTTTCTCCAGAGAATCATTATTTACATTTTGATGTACATATTAATACTCTCTTCAAAGACATGTATATATGTCTAACAAAGTCAGGCAATGCTACTTATAACTATCACCTTGTCTCTGCTAAACAATACATTTTTCATGTCAATCTTTTGCATCATTTGAAATAGCTGCATAATATTCCATCTCATCACTGTTCATAATTTATGCAACAAACATCTTAAGGTTCCAATTTTTATCTTGTTTTTGATGTTCTGATGGTCAACATTATGCCAAAATACTTGTGCAAGCCAACATAAAGAAATAGCTCTAAATGGAATCACTAGATCAAAAGCCATGAGCCACATTGAGACTTTTGATACAAATCAACCACATGGTTGGACAAGAGAATCTGATTTACTGCAAAGACTGAGATTTTTAGATAAGAGGGAAGATGAAGAGAAAATGACACTCTTTGAGAAGAATGAGGAAGCACTATCAGTGAAGCATTCAGTAAGAAAACAAGAGACTGAAAGCTTTTCTTTTCTTGTTAATGTCCTCCCTTGCTTTCTTACCTTACTGGAAAACTAACTTTGTAGACTGAACGGCTCAGCACTTCGCCACGTAGCTCCTAACTTTTTCCCTCAGTGAGACATTTACTAGATGAAAAATAGATCACAGGATCATGTTCTCGGTGGAAGGAGGGCAAGGAGAAAGGGAAGAAGAGAAAGTGAGAAGAATGGAGGAAAAGAAGAGGTGGGGAGGAAAGGAGAGAGGGAGGAAGGAAAAGAATTTAAAGAAAGTTCCAAAGACAACACTTGATTTCCTGAGGCACAGCAAATCGCCTCCCAACAAATCAAAGCTGCATTGGGTATGTACAACCACCATCCTGCGACCTTTCAAACAACAGCTGTGAAATGTCTCTAGTGATGTATTTGTCTCCTCTTGGCCATTCTAGTAAAGATGTCCCACTTACGTCAACGTTTGATTGAAATAGACCTCTCGGAATAAATACCACAGGCTGAGAACTTCTAGAACTCTCCATAAATATAATGGGGCTGTGGGTGGGGAAGTTGAATCTCTATCCAACAAAGCCATCTGAACCATGACTCTAGGGAATTAATAATAAAAATTATCACCTCTCGTCTTGAGTTGCCATGGAATGTGCCCTTCGTTCTGGACTTGCCCATGGCTCGGGTGACCCTGGAGCTCGGAATGAAGGTGAGGCACAAACACACATGAGGTAAGGAGAGAAAGCAAGGGGACTAAGAGCAGAAGAGTAAAGAGAAGGAAGGGGAGAAGAGAGAGCTACAGATGGAGAGAATCTGCCCCATCGCTTCAGTGGCATGAAAATAACAATCGGGCTTTACTCCGAAGGCTTCCGGTGCCAGAGATCAAGGAGATGTTAGCGTCCTCTTCTCCAGAACAAAGGTGTTTCTACCCAGTCCTCTCAGCGCTGGTCCTTAGGGCACACACACAAACACACACTGTATTTAAAGGGGCCCCTGTGAGGAACAAACCAAGCAAATGCCGAAGTCCTCAATGGGCTGGTCTCTTGGTGAGCCCAGCAGCAACCCAGCCAGAGCAGGCTTCTAGGAAATCCAGTCATGGATACGTTGTGTTGCTTCAAGGGCTTAGTTCTAACATAACCGGAGCAAGAGGTCTTTGATGCCCACTCTTTTTGAGTAGATTCATTAGCATGAACGTGCCTCAAAATGTAAGTGTCTCAGAATCTCCGCCCTTGCCCAGGACAGGGAGATGCTACAGCTGACCGAAGAGACAAGCAGTGGCCTGGAAAAGTACAATAATATTCTAAGTTGCCTGTGGTCTTATTTTTATTTAGGCTAATTTGCATTCCTGGCGTATGCCAAATGAGAATATTTTTCCTTGTCCCTAGAATAGCTTCGTGTTAAAATATCACTCTTTTCAAAGTGCCCAAATATTACTGTGGTGAATAATAAGGCAGATGGAAAATAGGAAGGGTGGAGCAATTTCAGAATGCTTTCTGTTTGGCAGAATAAATTAGCTTTCCAGCCTCCCTCGACTTTCCTCATCTGAGGGCACCATCCACGCCATGCTGTGGAGCTGACAGCACCAGAGAGCCACATCCAATTCTACCAGCCTCCTACACACAGCACAGTCAAAGGGCAGGTGGCAGCTGCCTGTCCCCAGGCTTAGCACGACACATTCTGAGGAGCGAGCATGCCCAGGGAGAGCTTCCAGGCTGTGGGGCTTTGCTTCTTGCAGAATTCTGCCTGAAACATCCAGCACTTGCTGGAAAGAATCAAAATCCAGCCCACAGTGGATTTTCACAGAAAATGGTTGATCCCCAGGCGTTCTCTCTCCCTCCCTGAACAGACAATAGCAGCAAGCAACCACCAGCTAAATACTCGGCTGCACCGGGTACATAGCCCTGTGCTGCCCGTGACACCAGATGTGTCTGCTTCCTAGGATGACAGCTGCCGCGTTGATGGATCCCAGGGTGGCTCCCAGCTCTCTGTGCTGCTCTCGCTCCATCCTCCGCTCAGAACCGAGCTGCTCTCCCAGGCCCATGTGAAATGTCACCACCCTTCCAGGAAGCCTCTCCCGTGTACCAGTGTTTCTCTCCACTAAACAATTTAGAGATTAATAATGTAGCGACGGGAGAGAGATTAAAAAGCCATCTGGTGAGCAGACCCTGACACAGCTTAAAAATACCTTCCAGACCAAAAAGAGATGAGAGCTCACAGCGAAAGCAGACAGATCTGAATTCCATTTCTAGCCTTGCTACTTATTAGCTGCACGGTTTTCAGGGTGGTGTCTTGACCTCTTCCTGCATCCATTCTGGGAAAAAAAAAAATAGGCTATACCTAGCAGGGCTTTGGGGTCAACTTTACTGTCATTGGAAACAGTCTAATGCAAATGGCATAAAGGTTAGTTATGATAGCTGCTGGTCCCACAGCTGGGATGGACCACCTATGGCCTGTCTACCACCTCAAGACTGATGGAGCCAGACCAAAGTGTGGTGAGTAGACCACTCACGTCTGGCTGTGTGATCACGAGAAGCCTATGAAAGAGCAGGAAGGGTCAGTGCCCCGACCCTCATTCTACCTCTTCAGGACAGAGCTTACAGTATTGGGGTTTGTTCATTCATTCATTCATTTGTTCAGCAAATTCTCATGCCTGTGTGCTCTGGGTGTCCATCTAGGAGCTAGCAAGCGTCCCTAAGTCATGAGACTTACATTCTCATCGAGAAAAGTGATGTAAAGGAAAGATATATGGTGTACTAGAGGCATAGGAGCACAGGGCCCAGAGCTTCTGTCTGCAGCCTGGTGGCAGGAAGGCCCATCTGAGCAGGGACAGCTGAGCACAGGCCAGAAAGAAGGGAGGGAGCAGGCAATATGAAGGTGGGGAGCCACACCACCCCTCTTCCTGCCCATGACCTTTGTCCTCAAGAGTTCCTCTCTCTCTACCTGTGGAAACTCAGCCAGCAGAGGAGCTGCCAGCTGCTTCTGCAGGCTCAGCACACACTTGGGAGGGGAGATTTGTTGTCCTGGCCCCCGACCAGCCCAGCCCAGAGAATAGTGGCCCCATCACACCTAGTAGAGAAACAGATCCTGCTGGTAGTGGCAGGGACACTGAAGATGACATCACCCGTGCTGATCAGACAGCGGCCCTGAGGTATCTGCAAGGGGATTCTGGTGCTCTGGGCTCTCCTCGGAGACGGTATCTACCCCTCAGCACTGCTGCTCAAGTGTGGAAAATCATGGCTCATATCTCTAAGAACGATCTTCACAAGGAAGACAGAGCTGTCTCTCAGGCAGTACCTGCTGGGAAACCAAAGAGCATGGTGCTACTGGAAGCTGGCACCTTAGAAGGATGAGAGGCTTCAACCCCAAACCAGCGTCTGGCTGCCATGGCTCCTCCCTCCCCTCAACGTCCTCTCCCAGGGGTGATCCAGAGAGCACCTGCTGAGGAAAATGAGTCGTGTTGTTCTTATTTATTAGTTTTACTTCAATCTAAAGAGCCTATAGGCACCTTGAGGGTAGAGACCAATTCTTACACTCTGATTGTTTGCAGTGATTTTCTTTGGACTAACAATAATATTAGCCAACATCCACTGAGTATTTGCCACATGCCATTGTCCCAAGCATGTCCTGGATAGTCAGTCTTCAATCATCACTTCACTGGTGAATTGGGTACTTTTATTATTTCTAGAGAAGAAATGGAAGTTAAATATCTTACCTCATTCTAAATTTACTGTGAGTTGTATTATGTCCCCTAAAATTGCATCTGTTAAAAGTCTTAAGCTTCAGGACCTCAGAATATGATTATATTTGGTGACAGAGTAATTAAATAATTAGGTGACAAGGTCTTTAGTTAATTAAGCTAAAGGAAAGTCTTTGGGGTAGTCCCTCATGCAGGATGTTGGAGTCACTACAAGAAGACAAAACCTGGACACAACCAAGTGCACAAGAAAGAACATGTGAAGGGACAGGGAGAAGACGGCCACCTACAAGACAAAGAGAGGGACATTGGAAGAAACTGCCCTGCCGGCACTTTGGTCTTGGACTTTCAGCAACTAGAACTGAAGAAAATAACATTTCTGTTGCTTAAGTCGCTCAATCTGTGGTGCATTGTTACAGTAACCCTAGAAAGCAGGTATCCAGGGAGCGTCTAAGGAAGACCTGGGCTTCTTTGTGCTTCCTTTCTGAGGTCACACAGACTGGCACTGCCATCTCTCCTGTATCCACCACGAAGAGGTAGCATCTGTGATCCCTGGGCATCTGGCATCCAGCAGGCTGAAATGCCCAAGGTTTCCCCGGTGCTCAGCAGCTAGGGAGGAAAATTCATCCTCATCACACAGAAACTAATTCACTGGCTTACACATGACTCAAATCATGGAGCTAGACTTCTTCATTCATCAATTCGTTGGTTCATCCAACCAGTGCTGTCTCAGGCACTGCCCTGAGTCCTGAAAATGTAAAGGCAACCAGACATAAGTCACAGCCCTCTAAGGCCTCAGGACCCACATGCAAAGATTCAATCCACCGTGAATGGAAAGAATTCATAGAAAGAATTACATCTGAACTGAACATGCATGGATTTTTCTTGTCTTTATTTCCTCTTTGTGTAGCATTCTCATTGTGCTAGTTATGGTATCCAGAGATGATTTGAAGTGCATGAAAGATGTGCAAAGGTTATATGCAAATATACACTATTTTACATAGAGACATGAGCACACACAGATTTGGGTATGAAAGGATGATCATGGAACCAGCCCCCAGAAGATACCGAAGGATGATTTGTAAATACATATTTTATTTTAATCAAATAATCATACAAAGAATATTAAATGACCAGTGCAGTTAGAGTGAGATAGGAGAGATACGCATTGCAATGGAAGCAAAAGGGGGAACCCGACCCCATAAGGCTGGTCGGCAAAGGCTTAAGCACCCTGAGACATAGTGGATGTACTTACTGGAGGTACTGCAGGGTGCAGAGACCAGTGTCCCGGCAGAGGAAAGCCAGAGCCATGCCTCAAGGAAAGAACTTGACTCACAGCAGCCCTGCTTCTCAGATGCCACAGAATGGAGGGGAGAAGGAAGGAAAGGAGAAGCATGAAAGACAAGAGGAAAATCTAGAAAAGAAAGGAAGTCAGAGGGAAGAAAGCGACCTGCTGCATTCCAGGCAATGTGCTAAGCACCGTCACATAATTCCACTCATATTTTCAGCCATCCCAGAAACATCTATGCAGGGCCAAGCATGGTCTGTCCATGTGGGGTGTGGGAGGGTGATGGCTCCTTACATTTCTCATCCCAGGTGCCTCCCTGACGTCAGGCCAGCCCAGCCAGCAGCTCCACCCACAGGCTGCCCCTAAGTCTGCAGCAGGGACCACCCTGCTGTGCCTCAGCGGGGGCCCTCTGCGAGGTCCTCAGCGGCACTCACTGAAGACTTCCCATCAGCCATGAGGCCCCTGGACAGCCCCTGCATCCCAGCTATCACGGCTGCAATCCTCCTGCAGCCCCGTGGGACTCTGAACAAACCTCGGGCGGACTGCAGAAGGTCAAGGGTGGGTGGAATGGGATGGTGCCACTCCAATCTGAGTCTTCCTGGAAGATTCAGATTCTCACGAAGTCTGAGATGGCAACAGGAATTTATAGCCCCAACCAAGACCTTGGACACTTGCCACACACCTAGCCAGAGGTACTGCAGGGGGACTGCTCAGACATCTCGTATGGCACCTGGCTTCTCTCTAAGCAAGTGACCCAAGACCAAAAGCAAGGACTAAGGTACAGTACCTTTTATGACCTAGACTAAGGAATCACACATCAGCACTTCTGTCACATTCTAGTCACAAGAAGTGAATCACAATGTAAAAGAACACGGATCACACTCAAGTGGAAGGGAATTAGCTTCTGCCTTCTAAAGTGAAGAGTAGCAAAAAAAAAAAAAAAAAAAAACCTGTGGATGTATTTTTCCAACACTCTTCAGAACCTAAAAACTGCATTTTTAAAAAGTACACGTAGCCTAGAAAGGGCTTGATACTCAGCATACTTTTGCCTAGATGCAAATTAGGATGGAAAAGAAGGATGAGGAAGAAAATTTTATTTTTCTAATTGATATGTTGCAGAAAGCTCCCTGAAACTGCATTTAAGTCTGTGACATTTCAACCACAGTGTCTTGGGATGCTATAACACAATGCCTGAGGCCAGGAAATTTATGGGCAGAGATTTACTGTGCATGGTTCTGGAGCCTAAATAATACAAGATCAGGTCCCCAGTAGGTTTGATGCCTGGACATCCCTCTCCTCATGTGGTGCCTTCCTGCTGGGTCCTCACGTGGCACAAGGAAGGTTAAACAATCTTCCTCAAGTTTCTGCTAGAAAAGAGGAAAGCCATTCATGAGAGCAGAGTCCCTGTGGCCTGATCACCTCCCGGTACCATCACCTTTCCACACGGGAAGGGAGGAGGGGCACCGATATTCAGATCACAGCACACACGGCATATGTGAGTAAGAGTCAGAACAAAAGGAAGGATAACATTTTCAAAAAGAAAGAGAACAAAGTTCTTAGTCTTGAACGTCAACCCCACCAAAGACAGAATGGGGGTAAAACTTAGGTGGCAAGCCCTCCTGAATTTACAAATTGCTCTCATCCTTTCGTGAGCATTCTCCTTAGATCCCAGTGAGAGAAATGAGTGGTGGTGAGTCAGAAAACAAGGTGAGAGGTAAGCACTGAGTTCCTCTCCGGAGGGCCCTGGTTGGCAGGAATGGGGACCATAACTTCCAGGGTGACTGTACCAGATCCATGATGCCAAGGCACATCCGGAAACCCCAGTGGGCAGGACTGTGCGTGCCCCATATAACCTCTGCTATTTAGGACCCATCTGGCAAGGACACTTAGCTCCTCACTCATCCAGAAAGTGCCCCCCTGGAGAGAGTCCCCAGGCCCATGGGGAGGTTTTCCAGCTCATCCCAACACACCGCCAGCCTGCCTCTCTGTGGCAGGGGATCCCCAAGCACTGAGGGTGATTCACGAGATAGCAGGAGTATTTCTTCTCTGTAAACTAAGCTTTCCACTTGCAAAATTGCCATAAAATACTCCAATACACACCAACTAAGTAACCAGCTCGGTGAGGTGTGTAACAATCTTGTCATGTGGGAATTAACGAGGCTAAAATATGAACGAGCCAGAGAGTTTATCATGGAATAAAGCATACCGTGTGGAGCTTTTCTCTCCTCTTTATGAAGAAATCCAGATGCCTAAGGAGATTAAATGTGCTCATTCAGTAACAGTTAATTTCACATGGCCCACCCTGCTGGGTCACTGTCTCACTGCCGTGTCTACCGTCTTACCCCACCAAGGACACTTCTCTGACCCCCGGAGACCATGTCATGGGCATCCCTAAGGGCCCCATGGGAATAAAATGCCTGCCCAGGTCACACTGTTTTGTGTTTATCTGAGAGTGGGCCCATTTCCACTTAGTGACCAGGAGCCCCAGAGGGAAGGGATCAAGGCTTATTTGCATCTGTACTGAACTTAGAGCCTGAGACAGCTGATGGCATAGACACTTTGCTTCGGCAAAGAATGGAATCACAGGCACGGAGGGAGGGGAAATCCACCGGAGGATGTTATTGGGGTAATCACTTCGGTGCAAGGAGAGCTTGCCTCATGGCTGCCAGCCCTCTGTCAAGAGTGGTCCCCAGGTACAATTGATCCCTCCCCTTTCCAAGAGCCCATGGTATCTGTGTGTCACTAAGGCAGGTTTCACAGGCAGCTGAGGGATTGCCAGATCCCTGGTTCATTTACAAGGCGGACCAAAGGCTAAGAGGCCAGATACAAGAGGTGACCAATACAGCTACAGGACAGGAGGGAAGCAAAACAGTTCAAAAACCATTGCAGTCCTCTAGCAAGAGGTGGTAATGACACGAGTCCAGATTGTGGCATTGGAGACAGAGAAAATGGGAGAACCATTTGGGAAGGAGCAGATGGGGCGGTGAAAAGAGGTGACGTGGAGTGCTGTGACCTGGCGAGGAAGCAAAGGAAGAGAGGACCAAGAAGAGGAGGGGAAGGTGCCCTCCAGCGAGCCTTGCCATGGTCAGGGAGGAGAGCGGATGCGGATGGGGACTGCAGCTTACAAAGGGGTTGAAAAGTGCTGCTGAGGGCTGAGCTGAAGCCAGAAGCTGAGATTTATCTCCATGCTGTGCAACAGTGCCATTTTCTGCCGACTGGATCTAGGAACAAGTCCTGTCGACAGCAGGCCCCAGGCGAGCTGGGGATTTGTTGGATAAGTCTGGAAAGACAAGGGAGCAAGACAGTTGAAGATGCTAATGATGCAGGGGAAGGAAACTCCCAACCTACTAGATGTCCAGTATGAGTTCGTGTTCTCCAAAATCGAAGAATGACTTTTAGGAGCAACAGAAGTTAAGAGCAGAATATATTTATTGAGAGAAGGAAAGCTTCTGTCAGAAAGAGAGACAAAAGGGGTCCCAAGTGGGCTGCCAAGGACTCTGCCTTTGCTAGGGATTTTTATAGAGCAAAACCATGAGACAAGGTGGGTTCAAAGTGGGGGAAAAATGGGAACTCCCAAGGCAGGTGGGCATGAGGGGGGACAGAGCTATGGTGAGCCAATAAGATTACAAGTATAATTGCTCAGGGTAAATTGGGATCAAATGAGGAAGCAGTCACATAGCAAGCAGGCATAAATACAAAACGGGCCCTTTGGCTGTAGGGGTTGGGTTAGTGACTCTTGGCTTCCTCAGGGTGATAGAGACCTATTTAGAGTATCAATCCTCCGGATGCAGGTATATTTGTTTGATGTTTTGTCTTGAGGACTGGCCCAAGGCAAGAGATGTCTGTAACCTCCAAGGTTGCAAAGTATCTGGTCTTCTGCACTGGCTCGTTTGAGGGCCCAGCCCTGTCTCACTGCCTGTAACATTTCTAACTCAGCTGCCTGTAACACTAAGAGCGAGAGAAGCTTGACCGCACGGTAAATTTGGTGATGAGCTCTGGATGATTTTTGTAACCTTTCATAGGTTCCAGATTGTTAGTACATGCAATATGATGATTTTTCCTCTCTGTGACCTGAAAAGGAACATTACTGTACACAATGTTGGTGCTTTTGAATATTTGTAGCATCCCCCCCCAAAAAAAATTGTTTTGAAAATGGCATTGGCCAGAGCAGTGCATAGCAGGCTCCTGCACGGCTCGAAAGAAGTTAGAGGTGATTTTCCCAGGAGGGGCTTCGGTAATGAGAGCTTGCGGGGCGTGTCCTGGTGTCCTGGTTTGGCTTTCCACCTTTGGCACTCTTGTTCCAGGAATGAGGACACGCACATCTAGAGGCTAGAAGGGCTAAGCCACACACACACACGCACACACACACACACACACACACACACACACACACAACTGCACGCACACACAGAGATCTGCTCCTTGATGCTGTTTTGGTTTTGATTTCCCATTTTCTGCATTTCTTGCCCCTACCCCTTGTCTTGGACCTCGGCCTCCCTCTAGTCCCTAGTGCTGTATGGTTCCAGGAAAATACCTGACTCCTCCCCAGGGTGCCTTACAGGTCATTTCCTTGAGTACCGGGCTGCTTTCATAAGTGCTCGAATTACTCTGTAAGAGCAAGGAGGCCTGTGGCCTCCGGTACTCCCGGGCTGGCCCCTGTCCACAGCCAGCGACACATGACATCTCTGGTGGGGAGGAACTGGGCTCTCGGCCTGCAGACACTGTGGGGGAGGGAGTGAGACCTTAGCTCAACTCTGCTCCAAGCCCGGCTTCGGTTTTCTCCTCTCCCTTGCTGGGCCTCCTCTGTTCATGCAAATGTTATTCCATTTAGAACGAGTTTTCAAACCTTTGGCATTTGCTTTAAAGGTAAGTCTGCTTTGAAGACAGTAGGAATTTCGTTATATTTCTATTCATAGTCAAGGAGCGAGTGGGAACTAAAAATATCAGCATTTTGGATTCTTTCTTTCTCTCTTTCTCGCTTTCTTTTTCACTTCTGACCCTCACGCACTCCTCTGAGGGAGCCAGAGAAGGGTGTGGCTCTCCTGCACCCACGCTGCCACCCTGAGGCAAAGTCATCAGCCCTTCCTAATGGCTGGGCTGCGACCTCCTCACAAAGCATGGTAGGACTCCAAGGCCATTTTCCTAAACATGTAAAAGGAAAAGTTCTCCAAATACATTACCAATTTAAGGAGCAAGACAATTTGGCTATGGCAAAACCTCAGAGCAGTCGGGAGGTTCAGAGTATTAAAAGGCAAATTAGCTGACAAGTATCGTCTGCACTCCACACACAGCCCGACATTAAGCGGTTCTAAAAGTTATTAGCGGGGTGTTGTAGCCAGAGAGAGCTCTGGGGTGCTCTCAAGCCCGCACTGATTACTCACTGCTCTTTCTGCCCGTGCCCTAGTGGGGCCGCGCCAGTCTCTAGACATGGACCAGGCAAGTGGACCTGGGGTTGGCAAATATTTCACTTGAAAGGCAATCCAAACACAGACACTGATTTGCCATCATGGCTTCTGTGTGAGTCAGTCTTTCTAAAAATGGAAATGCTCCTTCAAAAGAAAGAAAAAGAACTCTAAAATCTGTCAGCTTTTTTAAAAAACCAGATCTGTCTTTTGGAATTAGATTTAAATTAAGATGGGATGACTCACTCTGCCAGTCCCTCATTAGAAGAGAGACACCTTAGGAAGGCCAGAAGTTTGGACACTGAGGTTGGACACAAACTGTTATTCCAAAGACAAAAGCATCTGGCAACGTCCTGTATTTCTTACCCAGCAGGGTCAGAACGCCCCTTGGCAGCCTAGACCCGCATTCCAATTGACCACTGAGTTAACTGTCCATGGCCGAGGTAATAACCATTTGGTAGGGCCACACTGAAACTAATTATTAAAGTGAGTTAACAAGAAGCTTAATGAACTTATTAGCCATCCGACAGTGAAGAACCTGCTAAAGGTCACATAGGGACTGATCACTCCTCTGCTGTTATATTTTGGCTGAAGAGCAAAGTCAGAAAAATATTTACCTGGTAAAACAGAACAAAAAAGAAAAATTGCTGAAGATCAGAGGCACCATGGTAACACTCCATTCTGACGCTGTGCCACATCTAAAAGACAAGCGATAATGATAACAATTTCTGGGAAATTGTATTAGATAATGCCTGCCACAGAGGTACAAGTGACGGAGCCATTGTTCCCTGACGTTAAACCTGTTTATTCCTCCCATTTAGAATCTCTGGGGAGTAAACTCATTCACATGAAAACAAGTCCCTTTTGGAATAAATTGCCTGTGAGACTTTGCCAATGCAGAAGATGGGATACCTGGCGACATAACGTAAATGGTGATCTTTACAGGCTCTGCTCACCCTGCCTGTCTACCTGTGCCCACTCAGGCCTGTCTTGGTGATTAGGTTTGTACTTATTTTCTGACCAGATAAAGCAGCATGATATAATAATACATGCTGGAAATGCCGCCTGTAGCTTAGTGCCTGCTAGTAGGCAAACTCACATGAACCCTCAGAGGTCATGGCAGCAGAGGTATGGATCTGAGGACCCAACTGCTATAAATTTGATGTCTGGCTCTACTACTTGCTATGTGACTCAGAAAAATCCCTTGGCCACACTGAACACACTGACAATGTTATACAGGATAAAGATAGTGTTAAGCAGCCGTCCCACAAGTCCTGCTATTGTGTAAAGTGGCCCGTTTAACTGACAATGAACAAGACGGCTGTTGATGTATTAACCCTTCTATTTATGGAGCACTTCCTACACATCAGGTTCGGTGGCAGCTCTGGGGCTGCTAGGAGACACACGGATCGTACATAAAGATCCCTCTGGAACAGGGGCCACTCCACTCTTCCCAGATTCTGACTCTGTTGAAGCTGTCTTCAGGTTCCATGGAGTGGTGATTCTCAAACTTTTTGGTTCAGGATGCATCTACAGTCTTTAAAAAGATTGCAGACCCTGCGTTAGTTTGCTGCTGCTGCGTAACAAATCACTACAAATTTGAAGGCATGAAACTGTGTGAACTTATCACCGTATGTTCTGAAGGAAAGAGGATTTGAGGACCCTCAGAAGTCAGTAGACCACACTTTGCGAGCCAGGGCCACAGAGCAAGAGACAGAACCAGGTGGGGATCATGTGAAACCTTCGGGTTTGTTAGAACTCTCAGAGGCAGCTCCAGGCGGCAAACACGGTTCTGCAATAGACAAGGTCCTGGCTCAGATTCTTTGTGATTTATGTTTTCCCTTGGAAACTGTGGCTCTCTCATTTGAAGAAAGACAAAATTAGTATTTTCCTAACAGCTTCGGAATGTTATTAGGAGGCTCAAACTTCGATGGTGCGTGTAAAAAGTAGCTGTCTTACTTTAAACTTCCATATGCTGCACATATGTAGCATACAGTGATTTTGTTTTCAGTTTTGATTTTTTGTTAGTAGATAATGATCACATTCCTCGTGAAGAGTTGGTGTTTTGACCTGTAGCTTTACCGCCATCACCAAGGCCGGGACAGCGAACTCAGCTGTTACTCCTGTTTCCTCTGCTCCTATTTTTACCTCCTATATTGTCAGCTTTACATTTTCTAGAACTTTAGGCAAACAAAATTATATCATAGGTGCTCTTTTCTGACTGCTTTCTTCCACTCAACATAATTGAAATTCATCCACATTGTGGCATGTGCCCACCTGTAGCTCATCCCTGTTCACTTCTGAGTAGTAGTCACCCGTGGACCACCTTCTGGATTGTTGTTAGCGTGGGACTACTACAAAGAAAGTTGTTTTGAATAATTGTGTGTGGGTTTTTACAGGAACTTACTTTTTAACTTCACTTTGGTAAAGATCCAGGAGTAGAATAGCTGGGCCATACTATAGGGACATGTCTAGTTCTTTAAGAAATGTTCAAACTATTTGCAAAAGTAATTGTACTATTTTATAATCCCACCAGTAATGTATTATAATTTTTAGTCATTCTAATAGGTGCATATGTATTAAAACAATTTAAATGCCAAAAATCTGTATGCAAATATAAGGTTTATAAACAATATCTCATTACTGTGTATAATTTCAAAGCATGAAAGTTTACTTGAATATACTTTATAGTTATTTGTTACTTATTCTGTAAATATTTTTCAGGGCTTAGGGCCATTTTGAATGCTTAATAAAAATTATAGATACATCAACAAGGATGGAGATTTTTATTCCTTTGATTTTTCAAAAACAAAACTCTAAGAATGAATATTCTTTCCCTACCTGTCCCTCTGAAGTCTCCAAATTACTTTAAATCCATACTTATACCCACTAAAACAGACATACCCTTGGAGGAATTTACAAATTAAAAGGTTATCCAACTAATTTGGCCCAATGAAACAGACGGTTTCTGTTGATTTTGTTTTATCTTTAAGTCATTAGGTCAGTTCTTATTTTCACTGCAAAGGCAACTCCAGCAAGACGATTTAGAACTTGAGATGACTGGAGGCAAAATGTGGAGAGTCTTCTTGCAGCTACTTCTTAAGCAGAAATAATCCACATGATGCCATCTGTCTCAGACATTCCCAACTCACACTGACTCTCATACCAGACAGTCTTGCTAACACTGATTGCTAAGGAGGAAAAACAGAAATCATTAAATAGCAGGGAAGACCATCATTTCTAAAAATAAGCACTAATTAGATACTTTTTAAAGACAAATGCTTTGTTTCCTGTTTTTTCCTTCGATGTTAATTTATCAAGTTGCTGCCTATTGTTAATAAATCCTTTTCATGTTAATGATTTGGTAATTTATGAAACTCTTTTAGATACATTATCTCAATAAATCTAGAAGGGATGTGCTTCTTATAAATTAACAGCAACAACAAAGCAAGAAAATTTAGTGTCTCAGAAAAGTTAAGTGGCTTACTCAATTATACTCTATTAGTTTTCTATTACTGTGTTAAAAACTACCACAAAGTTAGCAACCTAAAAACACAGATTTTCATATCAATATGCCCATGGTCAAGGAGTCCAGACCCAAGTTGGCTGAGACCCCTGTTCTGAAATCAAGACTCTGCAAGGGGTGCAATCTGACGTGAGGCTGTTCTCTTCCACACTCGCATGGTTGCTGGAAATATTTAGTTCCTTGGAGTTCTTTTAGAAATTGAGTTACAGATTTTTTTGATACTCTTTGCTTGCCCTCAGTGGAGGTTAGGATCTGCTCCTCAGGGTCTTTCTCCAGTTTTAGTCACTTGGTCTTCTCAACATGGCCCAGATTTTCCAAACCCAGTGTGAGAATCCTCTTCCAATTTACAATGGCAGACTCTTCTGTAAAGTAAGGCAGTGGTGTGACTGTGCCTCGCAGTCACTGTGCATGTGTTAATCAGATTTCTGATGCTATAACAAATAACTGAGATGAATTAATTTATATGAAAGATTTATTTAGACTTACTGTTTCAGAGGTGTCAGTTCATGGTTGCTTGGCCCCATCACTTTGGGAAGGCAGCACCTCACAATGAGAGAGCAAAGCTGTTTACTTCATGACAGCTGGAAGGAGAGAGAGAGAGAAAGAGAGAGAGAGAGAAGGAAGGAAGGGATTTGGGTCCTTCTAGCCCCTCCAAGGCACATTCTTAGTGTCCTAGTGACCTAACTTCTCCACTTCTCAAAGGCTCTATCACCTAACAGTGCCACTGGCCTTTTAGCATATAGGCCTCTGGGGAACATTGACAATAGAAGCCATAACATAGCACCTTTGCCATTGCAGGGAAACTCAGCAGGGGTGGCCCTCTCCATCAAACTAACAGGCCCCACAAGTCTCAATGCGAGAAAACCACATAGAGTGTGTACATCAAGGTATAGGCTCTCAGGAGCCATTTTAGAACCCTGCCCTTCACAGACAATAAGTTTAAAGGTCCGAATTCAGATCTAGATGACCCAGCAGCTTTCCACGTGAGCTCAAGAGATGATAGGTTGCCAGAGGCCTTGAGCACTGACACACCTGCCTTTGGCACCTCCATGTCCCCCATGTCCCTGCCGAGCGATCCTTCAATATGGGTGGGCACCCTCTGGCCGAAGCAGGGCACAGCAGAAGCATATTCAGCAAACCTGGATTGAGCCACTGACCCATGGCTGGACCAGTCTGAGGTAGGTTGAGAAGCTCTCCTGATGGCGACACTTTCCTTGGGTGGTCAAGAGCACTTTCTCTCCACACAGATGAAGACTGTGTTTGTGGCTGCCAGCTTCCCTCGTGGGTGCTGCCCTTCTTCCTTCTCGGGGTTGGGGTCTTCCCAGTAACCCTGGCCCAAACACAGCAGGATGCCTCTCACCTCCTCACCCCAGCTCCACTCACAGCGCCTTCGAAGGTTCTTGTCCCAGGTCGGCTATTTCCTGCCTGACAATGCTGCCAAACTGTCCCTTAATGTTCCCTTTTCATCCCCATATCACATTGTTCCTCCTCCATCTGTAAGTTGGAGAGAGAAATGGAGGGGAAATAGGCTCCTTGGAGCACCCTGGAAATGCAGTTCCAAGGCAGTGTACAGGGTAAAGTGTAAGAAAAGAGGGGGAGATTGTGTGAAAAATTAATGCATTTATCCGAGAGCCAGACACATCCCAGGGTGTGACTCCCAACAGCCCCTGCCTATGTTATAAACACAGGGTTTCTGGACTTACCCTTTAAAAAAAAAAAAGAATAGAAATGATACAGAATTTCAAAAAACTAGTAGGAAATTAATAATAGTTAATATGTTGCATATTGTTATCATAGAAGTTGTTCAGATGACAAGATTTAGGCATGAAAAAAGCTGATCAAACAATTAACAAAAGCACAAACTGTTCTTTTTCATGAACTTACAGACATGAGTAGTATAGCTATCTATCTCTACATGTACATGGACACACATATATATGTGTATACCTATATCTATATAGAATATTTCCCTTCTTCCTTTTCTCCTTTCCCCTATCCCAATTGTTATCTTATTACTCTTTCAGTTTTTTCTTTAACACTAGGGAGACAATATGATATTTACACATGTGAGTTTGATTTATTTCACTTATGAATATCGTCTCAAGTTGCATCCATTTACCTATAGAAGCCTCAAACTCATCCTTCTTTATAGCTGAGTAGTACTCTGCTGTATAAAAATGCCATGTCTTTTTTATCCATTCTGTGGTTGATGGGCATTTGGGTTGCTTCTAAAATTTAACTATTACATATTGTGCTGTTATAAACATGAGGGTACATACATCACTGTGGTATGGTATTTTCAGTTCTTCTGGGAAAATACCCAGAAGGGGAATAGCTGGATTGAATGGGACCTAAATCAAAGTCAAAATGGACCAAAGATCTAAATACTAAAATGAAACACTAAATCTACTGGAAGACAAGGTAGGTAGAAATCTTGAAGACACAAAGAGTTCATGAATAAAATGCAAATTGCACAGGAAGTACTTCAAAGAATCAACAACTGAGATCTCATCTTTTTTAAAAGGTTTCTGCACTTCAAAAGAAATCAACAGTGTAAAAAGAAAACTCACCAAATGGGAAAAAATTTTAGCCAACTGTCCCTCAGATAAAGGACTTACATCTAGTACATATAAAGAACTGAAAAACATCAAGCCCCCCAAATTCAAGGACCCAATCACAAAATGAGCATCTGAGATGAACGTGCATTTGTCAGATAAAGAAATACAAATGGCACATAAATACATGAAGAAATGTTCGACATCACTGGTCATTCAAGTAACACAAATTAAAACAACACTGAGATTCCATCTCACCCAAGAAAGAATGGCTGCCATCAAGAAATGAATCAATAACAAACATTTGAGGGGCTGCGGGGAAAAAGCAACACTTTGCCACTGTTGGTGGGAGTGCAGACGGGTGCAGCCACTGTGGAAATCAGTGTGGAGATTCCTCAAAAAACTAGGATTGACTTATTGTTTTGGATATGGATTCTGTTAGGAAAGGAGTTGCTTTGGAGTAGAATAAATTATGAAAGCTAACGTGAAATCATTTGCAAGGAGGGCGACCACCAGACACCAGGGGCTGTGTAAACCCAAGGAACCTCAGTTTTCTATCTGTGCAGTGAGGAAGTAATAGTACCTACTGTGCAGGGTTAGTATAAGAAATAAGTGAAAAAATTACTGTAACACGTTCATGTAAGTGCCTGGCATTTATCAAACAGCCAACGGTAATTAGCATCTGTATAAGAGTAATATGAAATTAATGTTATACCTACCTTTCTCTAGGGTGACAATACATTTCTCCCCCAGTCGTGTACCATGCAGCAAAAATTCCCCTTTAAAAGCCTGGCATTTATACACCCTGAAAGAAATCCTGCAGGAATGCAAAGCCATAGCAAATAATTAATTCTGTATGTGACATAAATTTGTGTGCAAAGTCCCTCTGCTCGCCACATCTGTGCCCTGCAGCCTTCATGGAGTGGACTGTGGCAGGGATTGTAGCAGAACTCAGTCTTCTGAGCCTAATAGATAAAGAAGAAAAAACGAATCCCACGAGCCTTCTGCGAGGAGGGAGTCTGGATAAAAATTCCTGCTGCTGTGCGGGTCTCTTGAGACAAGGCCTCCATGGGGTAACCAAGTGCCCTCTCCACACTTCCGCTGTGGGATCACACTTGAGACTCGGGACTGAGCACCTGTGGAGGGTGAGGAACCAGGGAGTATGCATCAGGCCAGTGAAGGAGAGGCTGGGCTTGGGTCTGATTCTACCCCCGCAGCCAGCACTTTCCATGCTTCCTGGAAACCTCTGTGAAAATGAGAGACGCAGTCTTTTTGAAACGATTATAAATTCTGATGTGATGCAATATGAATGGCTATTTGTTTAGGGAGGACCGATTGTTTTTTCAGCACTGAGCATCGACCCCTCTTCAGCACAAGCTCTCTGTCACTGCACTATGTTTCCAGCTCAAGTGAACAGATATGAAGGATGGAAAACCATAAGATACAGTGGAGGAGTAAAAGACCTTCCTACCACTGAGTAACAATGGCTTTAAAAGGCCCAAAGTTTAGTCCACTTAGATTGTGCAGCCTAGTGATAGTACATGAGGATCCCAAAGGGTCTGCGGTCCCCTCCCCTTCCGCAGAAGTCAAAGGTACACCCAGCTGTGTCTGTCCCCTGAACCTCTCTTCCAGACCTCTCTGCTTGTGAAGTCCAGTGTGAGGCCTTCCAGGGCTGGAAAACTCAGAGGAACCCCTGAGTTTGAGGGTCATTCTAATGTCAGGCACCCTGAGGACAATCATAGTTCTTTGAGTCCTGTCCTGCTACTTGGAGCCTGCCCCACTGGACTGCTGGCCACCTGCAGAAGGTGGGCTGTGCATCTTGGTGACATGGAGCCCTGGGTTCCCACAGCTTGTCCTCTGTGCTTACAGCTCCTGACAGCCGGGGTCATGGATGTACTCTGGGTGTTTCTCTACCCGGGAGATGAAATGCAGTCTCAAGTCAGGAGCCGAGAGATGACATTTGCTGGTGAAACCCAGGCCTGGTGCTGCGTGGATGTCTCGGCCCAATACTAATAAGGAGTGGTCCCACATCTCCCAGAGACCCTGCCCTTCTCTGGGGAGGAGGTGGTCATAACCATGCACCTGCCCATCGTCCCTTGGCCAGCATCAGGCCAACTGCAGGCAGATGGCAGCAAATGTGCCAGCCGTCACCATGCCACTTGTTGCTGAATGGCCTTCAAGATAGAGTGAAGAACTCTCCTTTCTTCCAGTCTCTGGAGTGGATGACAGAGGAAAATGATCCTATGGTCCCAAAATACCAGCCTTCCTTGTTACTTTTATAGGCGGTATGAGGGAAAAATACAGTGATTGTTAAGATTTTAAATGTATTACAGTGAAATATACACTGTCATTAATTCTCTGCAAAATATTTCCATTCCTTTAGAGCACACTTATTCCATGGGTCTTGCTAGTTTCTGAAGCAATCGTGGAAGTTTTCTTGTGAGTATCTTTATGTGATGTGGTCAAAAATAGGGTGAATCCTGCTACTGAGTGCCATAAACCAGAAAGGCAGGCTTGTAAAAGACAGAATGGCGAGTCCTCACCCACCTTATTCCCCAGATCTGGCACCATGCGAGGTCCGGCTCTTTCCCAAAGTCAAAATGAGTATAAAAGGTAAACAGTTTTAATCAGTTCAGGACACTGAGGCAACTTTGGCAGCACAAACTAGAGACACTCAAGAGGACTCCCAGAGTGCTTCAGAAAGCAGCAAGAACTATGGGGTAAGTGTATGAAAAGCCAAAAAGATTACTTTTAGGGGGATTAATGGCAATGTGTCTTTTTTTGATAATTTTTGAAAAATTAAACATATATTTTTGATCACGTCTTGTATGCTGTGTGTCACCCCATCTCACTTCATCTCCTAGTACCCACATGATGGTGTGATACAGTGTGACTTTTGAGGGAAAAAGAGGAGCTGTTTGAAGTTGAGATAAATCCCTTACAAAATTCCAGTCATTCGTCTTTTGGAATTTTTTATTTTCTGTGTGCCTGGTTTGGTTTGGGTTGGGTTGGGTTGAGTTGGTTGATTTAGGTGTGTTGCTTTTTGTCACTTTCTTTGGTAGTTTGGTGTTGAGGTTAAGATTTTTTAAATGGTATGAAGAATTTCACAAAACTGTCAGAGGCAGGAAAATTAGGGGGCACTTGCTAGATCAGATAGAACTTGTTAGAAACATAGCAAGTATGGAGGGTGAACTAGTAAAGGAGAGAGGCGGGAGATGGGGTGATGTCCCCGAAGGAGGCCAGGGCCTGGTGAGAGGGTGACAGAGACCAGAATGCAGCAGCCCAAGACCATGGGGAGAAGGGAAGAGGGCGGTTGCTAGGCAGCTTCTTAGGGGCAGAGGAGAAGGCTCTTGAGGCAGGAGATACTTTTGAGGATGCCATTTTTTGCTATGGATAGCTACACGTGACCAGAACAAGCAGCCTCTCACACCTACCTGGCAACCAATTGTTCCCCCAGAGCTGCTTCCTGCTACAATAGACTATCAGGAGGGGTGGAGGGTACCAAGCTCCCGAAGTGTGGCAAATGGGCTGAACAACAGCTGAGATGTAAAGCAAAAAAATGAGAGCTGTTTGGTCTGTGATTTATTCTGCATGGAGGAGACAATGGCCTGGCCAGTGGGACCCAGAGCTGTAGTTTAAAAAGGCATTCACTGAATGCCAACTAGGTAATAAACCTGTGTTACTTGCTGAGAAGGACAAAAGTCATGCCAGAAGTGATGCTTGTCCATAGGCAGCTCCTTACCTAGCAGGGCAGAAAGAAAGCCCTAAGGACATGGGCATTGCCAATCAGCTCCAGCTACAGGTAAGAGACAAGAGTACAGACTACAGACCCAGGGGCTAAATCCCGGTTCGCATCAAGCTCCTTGTGGAATCTCAAATAATGTAACTTGTGAAAGTTATTTACATAATCTGTCATCTAAAAAAAAACACCCGCACATGGTAACGGTGCCTCTATCAAAGGGTTGCCATGAGAACTAAACGAGTTGACAATTGTAAAGTGCTGAGAATAATGTCATGCAAACCACAAGGTTTGCTCAGTAAATTCTGAAGAGAGACCAAAGAACCAGGGCTATGAGAGCAATACTGAAGGTGGCCAAGTGTCTTTTCTGATGTCCACATTCCATAAATGTGAACTTCGGTTAAACGATGCCTGTGACACTGGGACCTATCAACTTCCCAACATCTCTGTTAATGATTCTTTGATTACCCTAACAAATGGTGCCCCCGTGGAAACACACCCGTGGGTAGAAGAAGTCATATCTTTAAAACTCGGTTGCACAGCCTAAGATACAACAGTCTGAAAAACGCATCAATTCACTTAGCTCTCTTGTCTCCTTTGGCTGTCACCTGGAATAAGAAAGAACAGGTGGGCATGATGATGCATTTCCTTTGCCATCAGTACAGGCTACTCTGACTCACTTTTCTGCTCAGGGTCCCTTTCCCTTCCTTAACTGTATACAAAACACTGGAGACTGTCCTCAGCCTTCCCTAGAAATCCACTAGGGTGTCTGGAATCATACAGATTGGGAGATAGGCATTTTTGATCTTGCTGGCCAGGCAAATGTATCAAACAAAAATAAATTCAGATGTTCAAACCAGCACACAGTGTTTCAGCCCTGCCCCCAGCCCAGCATCTTCCAAAGGGCCAGATGTGAAGCCTTGGTCTCCAGCTTGGGGTACTAGAGTTAGGTGGTTGAACCTTTAGGAAGTGGAACCTAGTGGGAAGGAGTTAGGTATTGGGGCGCATCCTTGAAGGAGACAGTGGGACCCCGATCTCCTGATTCTCCTTTGCTTTCTGGCTGCCATAAGGTAAGAACTTTCCTCTACCGTGTGCTCCTGCCATAATGTACTGTACTACCCCAGGCCCAAACGCAATGGAGCAAACAGACTATGCATAAAACCTCCAAAACTGTAAGCCAAAATATACCTTTTCTCTTTTTAGGTGGATTTATTGCAAGTATTTTTTAGAGCAATAGATTAACACACAAGGACCAGCAACTAACAACCAGGGCCTGCCAGTTGACACAGATAGAGATAATTCCTGCTGATAGACAGGGTCTGTGTGGCACAGAAGAAAAATGCATGACTGAGTAAGAGGGAAAGTTCTGAAAACATATTTCCTTTACAGGCCCTGGTTGCCTTGCTACCACCCCCCAATCTGTCCCTAAAGCCAGCCAGGCCTGTACTCCCTTGTCCAGATCACCAAGGAGCATACAAGTGAAGTGCACTTACTCTACTCTCTGGATTTTCTTGGAAAGAGTCTTCAATTGGGACCAGACAATGCAAGTCCCAATTTCCTGCTCCCAAGGAGCTGTTTCAGTCCATTCAGGTAAAGGTTGAGATTCTGAGTTCTCTGAATTGGTTCCACACCTGAGGGCATTCGACTATGGAGGAGCAGAATGCTCCTTAAGTGTGATAGTGAACCATAATTTTTGTGCTAAAGCACCAGGGCCATGGGGAGACAGTACAACACTGCAATCGCTCCCCAGGCACAAACTGTCTCTAGGTCCTGTGTGGTCGCCAGCTGTCCCCATCCTCCCCCATCTGTCAGGCTGGCCTGGGGCCTGCTTGCAAGTCAGTTGGACCCCTGACCTCAGGCACACATCCAAGGCAGCGTGGGCTCTGAAGGCCAGTCTAAGTAATGCCGGAGGTGCCATCTGTCCTGCAGGAAGACCATGCTTGGTGTCAGTCTTAAAGCATTGGCTCCATATTTTACTCACAGCTGGTGGCTCTCGTTTGCCAGAATGAGATACCTGAACAGTAAGGAAAGGAAGGTCTGTGATTCCGGGGCAGCTTTACATTTTAGCTGGGAGTTTTAAACCACAGATCTTCTGGCAAAAGATGCAAGACAACAGAATCATAAAACATGCAATTAGAAAATTGTCCAAAAATAAGGAATTGCTAGAACACTTAGAAAAACCTAAAAATATTCCTAAAACTACTAGAATGACTTAATAGAGTTTCATCCCCTCCTCCAAAAAAATCTGCTATTGTTAGGGTCTTAAATGCTCCCCGAAATGCCCATGTTAAAGGCTTCGTCCCAAGCCTAAGGCAGTTAAAGAAAAGGACATAGTAGGAAGAAGTTAGGTTGGTGGGCGTGGCCCCTCGGGGAATGTCAGGGCTCCAGGTTCTTCCTGTCTCTCTTTGCTCCCCAGCCACTGTGAGTTGAGCAGCCTTCTCCACCAGGTTCTCCTACCATGTACCTCACCAAAGACCCAAAAATGAGGAGGCCAAGCAACCATGGACTGATATCTTTGAAACCATGAGAAAAAATGAATCTCTCCTCATTCCAAGTTGATTTTCCAGATATTTTTTTAGAGTCATTCAAAGCTAACACAAAATCAAAACTACAAAATGGGCTTTTAAAGGCTTCCTCATGGGTGGTTTGGATGGAGGCCAACATGCTCACCTTTCCCCATCTCAGAGGGTGACCAGATTTCTCCTAGAGAAATTGGAAACTGTAGTACATCAATGAATGCTTGAATGTCCTGGAAAGGAAGAGGCTATTCCCAGAAATACTACCACTTCCTCTATAGTGAACAGATTAAAAGAAATCCCTCTGTCCCAAAAGCCTATGGGCAGAATCAGAAGCCATTGCTGAAGGAGCTAGTTTCAAAATAATTCTTAAACTTGTAATTATTGGCTGAGTTTATTGAACATGATTGCTTGCAAGCAGGAAATAGTTTGATTTGGGTCCCTGTGACATTGGTCTTCTCCATTCTGGGTGACATTCTAGGCAGACTGCAAAGTTCCCCAGTCAAGTCAGATATTTACAGCTACAAGCCAGACCATTGGAACTGTTTATCTGTATTTTTATTTTTTGTCACATTTACTTAAAATTCTTTTGTTTTACCCAGTAGACTTACTTCAGGTTGAAAAAGCATTGAGGATAGAGATGAGAGGAGGAAAGAGGAGCCTGAATGCCATGGTCAAGAGGAAACCCCCCTTCTCCCTAACTTCCCCTCCAATTCACTGAGCCTGGGGTCCATGACCCTCAGGTCAAAGGAGTAGAGTAAAAGCTTTCAAAAACCTGCTGGGTGCAATCTAACATTGGTGCTCTCTGAATGTAGACTTGCGTAGGGCAGAGGGGAAATTAAAGCACAAAGATGGTATATAAATTGGCCACAGTTAGAAAATAGCAAAGGGTAGACTGGGGAACCTGGGCAATCTAGCTCCACAGTGGATGGCAAGAAGAGTCCTCTCCCTTGGTCTCAGCAATGCCTTCTCAGCTTGTCTCTTATGACACCCCTTAACATCCAGCCGCCCCCCAGCTCACCTAGGATGTCTTGCCATCCCCACTGATTTTCAGCCAGAGGCCTGTAAGACGACATATTTGATCAAAACTTGTGCTTAGGTAGCACAGCTCTGGATATGCCACTCTCTGCTGGGCGGCCTGCTCACTCTGCCTGCTATGGCTCGTACTTAGATGTTCCCCCAAAGTCTCATGCAGTTGTCTGTGGGGAATCTCAAAGGTGGATTAGGGTGTGTGATGCTGAAAATAGGGTATGATACTTAGATTAAGGGTGTGATGCTGGGACTAAGGATGCCCTGCCCTGGGTATGGACGGCACCAATCAACAGGTTTACAGCCTGGGTGGAAGCACAGGAGAAAAGCTGTCCTGCTGTTCCTGCTGCTCCTGCTGATTGCTCACTGCCTTCTGACTGCCTCACCACACCACGACTGTTTCTCCTCTGTGAGAACTCTCCGTCATGCAGTGCTGCCTCGGAGACAGCTGACTGTGGACCTCAGGTCATGAACCCCAGGCTCAGTGAATTGGAGGGGAAGTTAGGGAGAAGGGGGAGGTTTCCTCTTGACCATGGCACTCAGGTTCCTCTTTCTGCCTCTCATCTCTATCCTCAACAAAATGACCTCTACAAAATGTGATTCAAAACAAACCTTTTCTCCTTTAACTTTGGGAATTGGATATTTTGTCTCAGTGATGAAAAAATAATTAAGACACTGCCGCTGGCCAGCTCTTGCTCAGTCTCTACGTCTACCCCCAGAGGTATTCTTGAAGCCAACCTCACTTGATTTCTGTGAGGGATGTTATAAGTACCCTGATATCTCTCTCCAAGAACATTTTCTTTCTCCTATTTTTGCATCTTTCAAAAACTTCTTTTAGACTCCTGAGGTAAAGGTCACAAAATTTGCTCCACTATTTTAGCATTTTTGCTATGGATGATTTTGCACTTACTGTTTTTGACCTTCAGATCCTTGGGCAAAACTCCAAAAGAGAAAAAGCAACATTTAACATCCAGTGCTACATGGTAGAAGCATAAGACATATGCAGGCTGGAAGTAATATTCTCCAAGATAAAACTTGGTCCTCTGCACTCTCCTTACTCTCCAAAAATAAAGAGGAAGAGAGGAAGAAAGAGACAAAAAAATGAAAGAAACAAAGAAAAGAGGGAAAGAGAGAAGGCAAAATACCACTGATGTAACGAATGCAACACAAAGCTCTCCTTGTGTATTATATGTGTTTATGAAGCATTTCGTGGGTCTCCTAATAGCAGCCTTTAGAGAGAGGTGTGATCGTTAGCATTTTACACAAGAAAGTGGAGGTATGGAACTCAGAGTAGCTCCAGCTTTCAGAGATGCCCACAAATTAGGCATCTTTCTATGCTCTTTGTGTCTGTCAATTTTCCATTGCAGTAACAAACACCCGACAGAATCAACTTCTAAGGAGAAAAGGGTTAGTTTGGCTCACAGTCTTGGAGGCTTCAGTTCATAGCCAGTTGGCTGCCTTGTTTTGGGCCTGTGGCAAGTCAGCACATCGTGGCAAGAATCCCATGTGGAGCAATGCTCTCATGGCAGGGCCAGGACACACAAACACACATGCCCATACATGCACATACACATGCATGCATGCACACACATGTGTACACAAAAGGAAGACACCAGGGTCCCACAGTGTCCTTCTACGGCATATTTCCAATGACCTAAACCTTCCCTCTAGGTTCCACCTCTTCCAGTTCCTACCACCCTTCAATACCTGCAACCTGGGACCAAGCCTTCACACATGGGCCCCTGGGGCACACGCCAGCTCCAAGCTCTAGCATTATTTAGCTTGCAGTAAACAAATTCTGGAAGCATCATGTTGACTTAGAGCCTAGCATCCTGCCCTTTCCTGGCTCTGTCCCCTCAGTCCAGAGCCATGGCCCTTCACCTTTCAAACCTCTAATCACCTCTCAGCTCAGGCCTTTCAGCTCTCTGCTCATGCATTCCCACTCACTATCTTCAGCATCCCAGACTAATGTGTGGTTTTAACTGCAGTCTTCATGCTGGCGGCTCTAAAAGCTACACCTCTAGACAGTCTCTCCACTATCCAGCAGCCCTCTTGGTATCTCACACATTTGGTGCCCAAAGCGACGTTCCTACCAATTGGCCCAGAAACTATTTGTTTACTGTCATTCATTCAGTAAGTGACAAACACATTTTTCTAGTGGTCATCTTAGAATTTGTCCCTTTCTCTGCCACTACATCTGTCCAACCCATCAGGTGATAGTGTTGATAATACAGTTCTGCCTTCAGAGAGCATCCAGAATTCAGTCACTTTCTACACCTCCACTGCCCCATCTTGGTACCTGTCCCTGCCCCTCTCACTTAGGCAACTCAGGCCCCTCTCCACCATCCTTTTATGCTAAGGCTTGGGTCTAGATGCCCACCCCAAGTCTCATGCAATCATAAGACTTTTTCAGAGGTGGTGAATCTAAAGTGTGTGAGTGATTGGAGATTCAATGCTGGGATTAAGGGCAGGTTATCCCTGGATCAGTCCACTGATTGGATTGGCACCACCTTAATCCCACTTTATTGGATACAATATAAAGGACAGAAAGAGGCTTGTCTCTCCCCACCCTACTTGCTTGCTCTTGCTGTTTTCTGCCACATGAACTGTTTCTTCTCTGTGATGCCCCTCTGCCAAGCCACCCTGCCTTGGAGCCAGCTGACTATGGACTGAAACCTCTACTAACTGCGAGCAAAATAAACCTTTCCCCCTGTAACTCTGGGTGTCAGAGTATTTTGGCTCAATAATAAGGAAAGTAACTGATACATTCTACTTTTACCCTGGCCCTCTAGTCTGTTCACACAGAGTGTGATCATTTTGAAATGCTAGTGGAGTCATACCCTGCCTGACAGTTGTTAACCATACTTGAAGAAAACTCAGCAGTTTCTACCACCCACAGTCTTCCATGAGCTGACCATCAGCGACCTCTGTAACTTCCTCTCCCTGCCACTTCCCTTCCCCTCACCAATGCAGCAGCTCTGGCCTCAGCCCCACACTGGCCCTTCAGCCCTTGACTACGACAAGTCCACTTTCACATGGCCATTCCTGCTCGTGTTACTCCGTCTGCATGAAAAGCTTGTCTCCCAGGCAATCACATGGCTGCATGCCTTTATTTGAATGTCATCATCTTGATAGACTTCTCTTGTCTCCATCTCTGGTCACTCTTTCTGGGTCAGACACCATATGTGCAGCACCCCGAATCCTTTGCATTTCTCCTGTCTTCAGAACTCTTTGCTATTTCTTCTGCTCTAGTTGCCACAAATGCTCCATTCAGTGGAGTAGGGGTGGGGTCCCAAGAGTGTCATGTGACACAGCCAAGCTGTACCTCCCTGTCTGCCCATACCATGTGCTTCCCACCTCCTACCGCAGAGCTGTGCTGGTTGTGCCAGGTAGCAGATGCCACAGAACAAGCTTGTTGATCACTTAGGTATCACCCAGAATTGTGGTCAAGAGATGCAGGAACCCCTTCCTCCCTGTGGACAAAGGGCCTGGAACACTATGGTTCTGATGACCTCTCAGAAGCCAGTCCTGAGAGATGCAGAGATCAGTTGTGCATGACACAGGACGACGACCGTCAGGAACACACTTTGTTCTCATTCTCCTACCTTGCTCATCTCGCTGTGCTTATGCCTTGCTGTTGTTTCCCAGGAAGATTTCCACACCAATAATGGAAAAGCATGGAAATTGTAGCTTCAAGCCTTGTGTTCTGAGAAACTCATTGCCCCAAACTGTAAACCCTACACACACATACACACACACACACACACACATATACACACACACACATACACACACACACACCATATATAAGCACACATTTCTCTTCTTTATTTTTTCATTTTAGCACATCACATTTCACCATATACTATGCCATGTACATATTTACTGATTTATTTTGTTGGCTGACTGCCTCCTCCACCCCACAATAAAATCTTCACGATTTTTTAAATTTTGTTTACTGTTGTAGTCCAAGCATCTAAACTATAAGAAGTGCTCCATAAATATTTGTTGAAGGAATGAATAAGTGCAAAAAAGAGTTTGATCTGAAAAAAAAATAAGAAATATAATTTAACTATAGCACCAACTATGAGGAAATAACTTCTTAAGATGGAGCAGACCAGAGGCAGTGCTGTCCTAAGGGCCTATTACTTTTGCTATTATTTTTTTTTAAACTCTAGCAAGTCTGCAGTGTTCTAGTTACATTTTACCCAGAAAATCACTTTTCATAAGAGGAAAATGCTCAAACCATATCAAATGTTCCACAGATTCAAGTCTGATATAAATAAATTCCAAATGGGAGAACTGGCTTCGCACATCGCCTTTGTAGGATTAGGAGGAGTTAGCCTGCCTTCCTGTCTCCCGCCAAGGCAAACAGAGCTATCTTTCTGATCAGTCTGGAAATCAGCCATATCAAGAGGATTTTACAGCAGTCAAGCAATATTTATTTGGAATATGGGCCGCCTATGAAACAGCTAAAATTACTTGTCTACTGGAAGCAAGATCAATATGGAATAACAGAGTATTGTGAGGGACTTTGAATCCAGAGAACTTTTATTTTATCTTGGGTATTGTCAACTGCACCAGGAGGGTTTCTAATGAGAGAAATGGTGTGTTTCAGAAGAAAAAAACCTATTATGGTTAAGAGCTGTTATAGCAGAAGAATCTACAGACACAGTGTATCTTGATTTTAGCAAGTCAGTCAAGATATCTGTGGGCATTATGGAGAAGGAGGACTTTCCTCATATGGGAAGTCTGTATGATTTGTTATTTACATATGAGATGTTATGTGGTATAACACATTATACATTCTATGTAATGATATATAATTGAATTATGTGTCATAATTTAACTCCTGGTATGGAATGGCTATACTCTAAGGGATAGTTATCCTTAGTAACTCTAGATTAGACACCAAAAATACAGTACTAGCCGAATAGTTATCCTATGTAATATGAGCTAAATGTAGCCAATGTGGGAAATCAGGGTTGGGGAGCTGAAGGACTAAGCTGGGCAGGATGAGGAGAAGATCTGGACAAGACCCATGGATACTGGTCCACTGGATATGGGCACATGAGAGACCAGACCCATTGGATGCTGGCCCCGCCGGATACTGGAGTAAGGAACAGGAAGGTGATTGGCCTGGCACAGGAGCAGGTAAGAGTTCCAAATCAGAACCAGTCAGGCAGAAAACAGATTAGCAGCTGTGGGAAACGAGAGGAAGGAGGGTCAGGTGACCAAGGCACACAAAGAAACTTCAGTGGGGATTAATATGTTCATGATCTTGACTGTGGTAATGGTTTCACGGATATATGTGTGGTATGTCAAAATTCATCAAATTGCACACATTACTCTTGGGCCACTCACTGCACATCACTTATACAAGACAGAGAAGCTAGGAGAGCAAACAAAGGAAGAAAGAAATATTCAAGCCATGCCAGAGATGTCAGAGTAGCTACACAGAGTCACAAGCAAGCCAGGAAGTTGGAGTCCATTCCAAATGTGAGACTGGAGGGGCTAGAGCAGCATACAGATGCCCAGGTATGAATATGACTGGCATTTTCTCTACAAAGTCAAGAATCGAGGGAGACATTAGACAGCAAGATGATAGCATCTTGGACAGTTGGTGCAGTGCAGTGATTTTTTCCTGACATGCTGCTCTGTGTCTCTTAACACTGTACAGGGGCCTTGGTCAGATATTAGCAATGTGCTTACAAACACGATCCTCAGTACACCTTCAGGAATAGCTATCTTGGGGAGGTGGTACGTTCCAGCCTCCAGGAATGTTGAAAGTTGGGTGGCCACCTGTCAAATATACCAAACCTCACTACCTAGTCATGCAGAAAACTTGTTAAAATACACACTGCCAAGTACCACCATTACCCCAGTCACAAAAATACTGGATCAGAATCACCAGAGGCAGCAACTGGACATCTGTACTTTTCTCAACTCCCCAAGTAGTTCTGAGGCAGCCCATGTTTGGGGTACACAGTAGAAGCAGCCTCATTTATCTCCACAGTTCTTCTAAGTTTCTCTGTGGATATCCTGGAGACTTAAAATTATCTTTGGTGGCCTGGGCAGGTCCCTCAACCAGACTTTCTTCCCAGATAAGCCACAAGAAATTTTTCAAAGCATAGAGACCTCAAGGTCTTGACTCTAAGCAACAACAACACGGGCTAAGGGCTTCGCTTTTCGAAATTTCCTCATCCCTGAAGTCTTGTTTGTCTCTTTAGTGAAGGTATCCTAATCTCCTCCCCTTTCCCCAAAGCCCACTCCAACCTCTCCTGCCTCCTCTGAACTCTATTATATAGCAATTTCGGTCCTTTTTTTTTAAGGGGCAGGGGGAAACCAAGGCATTCGTCATTGCTATTTTGAGTTGTTTGTTGGGGAATTCAATAAGCCCATTGAATCATCCCTTGCTTCCTAGCAACTTATAAACTAATTGAAAAATAAGACCAAAGAACAGGGCTTTTGGAAACCAAGATAGTATTTCCATTGCTGATCAGTTTCTGCTGGAATAGCAGAAATCACAGCACAGTCACCCTGTCCCAAGCAGGGCTGAGGTGAGCTCTTTCCCAGCAGCTGGAATCTATGTTTATAAATAAGCATACAGCAGCAGGAAAAGCCAGTGCTTCCACCGGCAGCCTGGCTCCCTCACAGCAGGGAGAGAGAAGGAGAGGCTTGGCCTGTGTTTCCAAGCTCTCCATGATTCTCCAGTGAGAACACACCCTCCTCCTTTCCTGCAAGGGCTGGAGAGGGAGTGGCCAGCGGTGTAGCCCAGGTAGATTCCCTCTGTATTGGACAAGGCTCCATTCAGAGCAAAAAGGTCATCTTCCCGCCTCCCCAACATGTTCTTTTTCCTCTTCTGTAATGTCTTGTCTTCACTGAGTCACAAGCTGATGGAACCCTGGGATTCTGGGTTACCCTCTTTTAAGGCCCAATATTATGCTGGGTAAACTATGGTTTTCTGAAGAACCATGTTCAACATGAAGAATACAAAGGGAGTGACAAAGGACAGAGAAAAGCAGGGAGGAAAGGTTATAAGTGTGATTGGTAAGCATATCTCAGAGATGAGTAAAGTGCAGCCGACCCAAGGTCAAATCCTGCCTCAGTCACATGCTGGTTGTTTACTCTGATCCAGTTACCCAAGTTCTCCTTCAACCTACCACAGAGCACTGCTGTGCAAATGACTTTCACCTATGGAAGGGATAGAATAGGGGCTGAAGAATTACAGCTTGGACCAGCCTTATCTGCCTCCTCATTTTTGTTAAGAAAGTTTTATTGGAACCAACCCCATCTGTGCACTTGTGCTTTGTCTGTCTCTGCCTTTGCTTTGCTACAGCAGGGGCGAGTGGCTGCCACAGAGTCTGCAATGCCGGCAAAGTAGGGGAAAGTTTACAGAAGCAACCCTGGGCTTAGAACACAAAATTCCCTTCTTCAGTCCTAAAAGGAAGACTCAGTAAGTAGGCCCACTTCTCTTTAATCCTAGGCCCTAGCAATTAGATTTCGGGGTGCCCTCCCTGCTCCCCTGCCACACATTTTTTGCCTGCATTACCTTGTTGGCTTTGGCTCCCTCCATTAGACACTGAGATTCTCCAGTGTGGAAAGTGCCTTAGTCACTGCCTGAGACACAACTGATCCCTGAGAAATGAGTGCTCATGAACATATTCGTCTCTAAAGTATACACACACGCGTGCGCATGCCTGCAGTACAAAGCCACAGAAGCAAAGGGTTACATGCCTACAAAGTGACAAAAGCTACACTGCTGTGTAAGCCTCGTGTACTTTGTCCCGATAGCTGTGGCAAGTGGATTTCTGTGTCCTGGCTTCTGCCTCTTTATTTCCCTTCTTTCTCTTCTCAAACTGCTAGAGCAGTGCCCTAGGGCATCAGTGAGGCTGCAACCTAAAAACGGTATTCCTTTGCGATCTTCAGGGGAACCACCAGCCTTCTCTTCAAGGCTGGGAGGTTCCTGGCAAGACATCCTGGCCAAGAAGGCATCAGACATGGAGACAGATGCTCCCAGCAGGAGCTGAGGAATGCTCGCGCCTGCATCCCTGCCCCACTTGGAGTCAACAGCAGGTGTGCCGGGGACATTCTTACCATGCTTCTTGTGGAGTGGCATCTGCTGCTGCTTTTCAGAGCCCTGATCATTTTTACTACAAAATGTTAGGCTATGTTTATCTATCACATAACCAAAGCTGGTCCTTGGCACTGCCTGATCAGGAAGCCCTTGTGTGGGCTGTGAACTGGCTCATGACCTTGGGTGAGCCTCCCTGATGCTCTACCTCTTCCTCTCTAAAATAAGACTAGATGGCCACAGGCCCCTCAGTAAAGTCACATGAACCCTCAGTGCTGGAAATTCCAGGCAGTGGCATTAGCAGCTGGCTTGAGCACTGACCCTCTTGAGGGGCAGGTCGCTGACCTCACCACCTGTAAAATCTGTGGGATGCTGACCTTTCATCCTCCCACCGACTGGGTCTTACCCAAACCCTCACCATTAAGGTAAAATTCCTCAGCAAGCTCTGAGCTTTCCCAAGGCTCCGTGGAGTTTAAAGATGAAGTCAATGTTTGCCCCCAAGTAAGAATTCATTAGCTGCTGTTGCCAATCAGACCTGTTTTCTCTAAGCAGAACCCAACTCCCTGGATCTTTGCAGGTTGCCAGGTCAACAGCTTAACACGCAGAATCTGCAAGCGCCAGCGGTGCCATCCACCAACACTGGCAGGTACACATAAGCTTCCTCTTCCAGCTCAGTGGTCTGGCTTCTCATCAGGCACCAGCTGAAAAGTAAGACCCAGATCCCATCAGACACCAGATTGCAAACCTGAGATGGAGCAAGAAACCCAAATATCTCCACAGGGCCTCTGGCATACTCATTCTCCAGCTTGACTTGAAAGAGTTTTTCTTTCTTTCTTTCTTTTTCCTATAGCATTTTTATTCCCATAGGAATCAGTCAGTAGAAAAGTAATAAGGAAAGTAATGGGTAAAAATGATTACTGGGTTTTTTAAATGCTCTTTCTGATGTTCCAATTTTTATTTAACTCAACAGTGATGGTTATACTGACAACCACACTTATTCATGATCCAGATAATTTTTTTTTTTTTGCTTAATTCCACATTAAGCACTATTTGCAAAGTAATGTCCTTTGGATGGCTTCTGCCACCACATTCAGGACCTTTGCTCCTCACCTCTATGGGGAATGACAATGTTTTAGCAAAACCAGATCTTGATGATAGAATTCCACCTGGGGCAGGGAAATGACTCAGGGTTGGCACAGGAGTCTGCCTTCCTCAGATAAATGGGCTTAAAGATGACAGGATCACCTTCCCAGGGCCACTGCTAGAGCACATATCCTGGGAACAGATTTTGTTCTGACTGGGGAAAGGCCACTGAATGAGCCCTTTTTAATTAAAACCTCCTGAACCTTCTTATTAAGACTTCTGGCACACGATGACAGTGGAATTTTTCCTGCATGGTTCTTTTGGGAGTTACCTAGATGACTTTGGCAGAAAAAATGACATATAAATAACATTTAGGATTATTATTATTGGGCTAGGTTCTCATCCTGTGTAACTCTCTGGGAATTCTAATGCTCAGACTTGCCGGTTACAAATATGGTATCTTCACCCTCCTCCAAGTGCACAGAAGACATGGTGCTGGAGGGTTAGGTAGGGTTAGAAGAGGGTGTTGTTTGGAAGATCTATTAATTGGAGACAGTTTGAAAATCATCCTGCATATAATTAACTAAGTTATAATTAATTATTCCCTTATTTCAGGTAATTCATTCACCACCACCCCAAGTCTCCCAGGATGTAAATAGCAGGTGGATTTGAAATCCATCTCGGGAATAGAAAACAGATGGATTTGGCCCAATGAGTGATGAAATTATAGAACCAATGATATGGCCCTGGCTTAAGTCAGAAAGCAAGACCCGTCACAAGGAGGCCATGCCTCCAACCCAGTGGGATTCCTTCAAGAGGCAGAGGCCAAGAGCAGGAAAATATTCCCCCAAATTGAAGAGATGCACTTTTATTTAGGAATATTGGTATTGGTATTAGGTCCTAAACTGACCATTGTTCACTCAGCCAATACTTTGAGTCTTTACCAGTAAACCAGGAGCCATGTTCTGCAGTGATGATAAAGGGTACAGACAAGGTCTTTGTCCTGGAGAGCTCAAATTCTGGTGGGGATGAGGCGAAGACAGATGATAACTAAATGAATAAACATATAATCACTATATTAGCCATCTTTCTGTTGCTAGAACAAAATGCCCACCACCCACAATTTACAGGAAAAAAACTTCATTTCAGCTCAGTGTTTCAGAAGTTTCAGTCCATGGCTGGCTGACTCCAATACACAGACATCACAGCAGAGGAGGATGACAGAGGACAATTGCTCACTTGTGACATCTGGAAAACAGAGAGCATGGGAAGAACCTGAGAGGAAGAGATACAGATTAGCTGCAGTCCCCCAGTTCACACTCCAAGTGTGCTTCACCCAGAAGTGTGCACTACCAATCTCCTAGGCATGCCTCAAAAAACAACCAACTTGGCAAACAAGATGAACTACCTACCGCACCACGTAAGACAAACGCAGAGAGGCAAAAATTATTCGGAGTCGACCAGAGAGTCATGATCGAATGACTCGGGAAGAGTAAGTCCCAGCAAACCTGGGCATTCCAGCTAACTGGGTTACAGCTGAGCTGAGCCCCATGTGATGAAAAGCAGCCAGACCTTGGATGACCCAATTTTAGAGTTTTCAAGGCAGAACAAACCTCAAGTACACACACCCCAGGGAAAGAACACGTTCAGTGTGTTCCAGGAGCAACAGAAGAGAAGCTCCTATACAAGCCAACAAACAAGGGGCAGAGAAGCAGAGGGAGAGATATTCCAGGCCACTTTGGGGGTTCTGGTGGAAAGTTTGGGTTTAGTTTTGTTAATAGAGCAGCCAGAGGAAGATGCAGACAGAACTACTGGCTGCCCTTTATGTCCACAGCATCCCCTGTATAGTCAAAGAACCTTTTGAGTTTTAGCCAAAAAATCCCCACCCAGTTACAGGGTTTATTTTCCCACCCTTCCTTGCATATATGTGTGGCCACATGAAATAAGCTTTTTCATTGAGATGTGAGCAGAGGTGACATGCAACTTCTGGGTCTTCCTCTCAAAATAACTGGGCATACTCTTTCTGTTTGTCACTTCCCCAACCCAGTGGCTAGAATGTGACTATGGTTAAATTCAGCTTTGATTTGGAAAAGTAGAAAGTAACCCCTAAAGGTATGGGGAACAAAAAGGAGGGATCTGGGTCCCTGCATGACAGTATGCTGCTTAGTCACCTATATGTGCTGAACAATCTGCCCTGCTTTGCTTAAGTCACTGTATTTTGGGTTTCTTTACTGTATCCACTTAGTCTGCATCCTAACTAATGAGAACATTTCCATTAGGAAGGTGACATGATCTGATTAACATGTCAAAGAGATCAACTCAGCTGCCATCTGTATTAAGTATTGGGAGGGAAGAGATAACAAATAGTGGATACAGGGAGATCAGAGACCAGCTAGGAGGTCATCGGAGTGATCCAAACAAAAGATGCTGGTAACTTAGGGTAGAGTAGTGACTCTGCACTTAGAGAAGTTAAAGGTGGGGGGTAGATTTTGGAAGTAGTACCAGAAAGATTGGGGCATGGATCGTTGGGAGGAAGGTTATGGAAAGAATAATCAAGGAAACACCTAGTTTGGGACCCTTTAGTGATGTTAGTATCTAACTGGTTCTGAGGTGCTGGACCCTATCATAAGAGGGCATTGTGGCATCTATGACATAGAAGCCACTCGTGAGATAGCAAGCTTAGAGATGATGCTTACCACAGTTGCCAATCTAATGAAGTCCCGTACAGACACAGATCCCCAGTCACATATTTGAGGAGAGATGTTTCCTGTAACGGAAATGAATTCTGGTGAGCTTAAGGCATAAAAATAGTTTTTTGGAAGGATGATGACATAGCTCAGAGAATCCAAGTATAGCCAGTTCTTTAAAAAAGAATGAGAACTGATGACTAGAAAAAATGAGGGGAACAAACAAATACTCTTAGCTCTGTATTGTTAAACAGATATTTTCCATTTTTCATATACGACAAAGGATGGTGTCACCATGGTTCCTGAATTTATATTACTTCTAGCAAACGAGCAAGTCTATATGCTCTAAGTCCCCATCCTGAACATAAGAATTTAGCCTCAGGTCCAATCAGCTATAGTCAGGCAGATGAGTTCAAATAGTACAAACAGGACTGTCCCTGCCTCTCCATGTGAAAAAGGCAGGTGTTACAGCTTGTATCTAGATGTCCCCCCTAAATGTCATGTGCTCATAGGTTGGCTTTTGGGAGGTGACTGAATCACAGGTATGTGATACAGGATCACAGGGTATCAGTTCACTGATGGGTTTATAGCTGGTTGTGATGTTAGGAAGTAAAGCCTGGTGTGTCACTGTGGGTGTGGCATATACAGATATGTATATACTCTTCCCTCTCCATGATGGCTCATGGCTTCCTTCCTTTCCAAGAGCTCTTTCTTCTCTGCATGGCCCTCTGCCACACCCACCTGCTTTGGAGCCAGCAGACTATAGACTGAAACCTCTAAAACTGTGAGCCAAAATAAACCTCTCTTCTTTTAACTTGTGAGTGTCAGGTATTTTGTCCCAGTAGTGAGAAAGTAAGTAAGACAGCAGGTCACAGAGATAGGAGTCTGCAGGGTCCAGGCAAATACCACACACACATCCCCATAGAGTTTTTCTAACAGGGACCAGATTTAATGCAAATATCAGCTCAATGAAGACACAGCACTCCAGGACTTAAATGGCCCTTTAGAAATATCTACCTCTATTACAGAGCTAAACAGAAGTCATCTTGATCTGATAAACATCTTTCTTATTTTTAAAGATGTCTTACACCAAGTATTTCATGAATTTTATGGTTTCCCCTGGGGCCCCAAGGTGGGGACTCACAGCTCTCACACCTTCTGCTTATTTCTCACCTTTGTACTTGCCACAGTTTGTGAAAACTCCTCTTGTTCTCTCCTTACTAAAAAGGGGACCAACTGCTCACGAATTCTTTCCATCAGAATTACCCTCTGCAGTGGTACATCCCAGTAAAGCCGGACTGGAATTAACACAGAGTTCTACAGGTGACTGGCCTGGAAGCAACACTGCAGTCTCAGAGATTTGTCTGACGTCATTAAACAAATCCAGGGGGGCTGGGGATCTTAGATTTGCTTTTTTCTGTAAGGCTCTACTCTGCAGATAAGTGGTTACTATCCTCCTCTTCCCTTTGCCCACCCTCTGACACTCATTCTTTATTCCCATCCAGGGCTTCCTCTCCCCACTTCTCTGAGTAAAGTTTAAAATTGAGCTATAAGAATGGATATAGCAGCTCTTTATCTGTCAGAGGAAGATTAGCTAAGGATAGTTATGGGCCCCAGGCAAAGAGAGGAATGCAATCTGCCTCTTAAATGCTTAATTGGGAGCATTTTATTGTTATTATAAAGATGTACTTTCTTTTAAAAGTTCAGAGCTAGATTTTTTTCTTTTTTTAGTCACAGGAGGACATGTACTTCTTTCATTAGATGCTTTTTTAGTTTCAATGCTGAAACCTAACAACACACATAGTAAAGTACCAGGGAAACTGAGTGAGACCGTGGAAACCCTGCCCTCCGTGTGTGCCAGGAAACTCAATCTCATGAGCTTTGTGCCTTCTGGGAATGTATGAGGGTCACAACCCTCCTGAATGAGCCCACAGCAGGGGTGGAAATACACTTTCTCTGAATGGCAAGACTGTGAAAAAATGACCTTTTGATGTCTTTTCTGTCTCGTGATTCCTTTGATTTTATTATTCACCTAATGATTATGATCAAATAGATACTATGTATCAGAAGGGCTCTAAAAATATAATCTCATTATTTCTATGGGCTTAAAATTTTCACATCCGAGTTCCTGCTCTTGCCAGTCATAACCAGTTATCATCATCCTTACTGTCACTTAACCAATAACTATCACAAGTCCCTGCCTGCATTTCTTCTTCTCATTATTTTATTGTGGTAATATACCTGCAACATAAAATTTACCAATCTAACTCTTTTAGAGTGTGCCATTCAGTAGCATTAAGTATAGTCACAATGTTGTGTAACCATCACCATTATCTATTTCCAGAACTTTCCATCATCTCAGAGACTCTATACCCACTAAACAAGGACTCCCTGCCCCACACTGTAAACCCTGATAGCCTCCATTCTGCCTTCCAGTCTGCAAAGTTTGCTTATTCTAAACACCCACACTCACATAGCCCCGGATTTTTATTTTACTCTCCAAACCAATGGCATACCTTAGCCCCTGTGCAACAGAGATTCTAACTACCAGGCATCTGTACCCTCATACAGAGGTCAAAGAGCACCTGTTCTCACTCAAGTTCTCTCAGATAGATGATCTGACTCTATGCACACCATCTGACTGAATCCATATAAAACCTTGCAAACTAGATATAACTATCCCTCATTTTATAGCTGAGGGAAATGAAGCTCTCATAAGTGAGATCATAATGCTGATAATTGACAAAGTCAGGCTTCAACTAGGTAATCTGAATACCATTTCCTGGTCTTAACTGTGATGCCATCCTTCCTGCCTGACTGAATAATGAATGGTACACCTGCCAGTCCCTTCTCAGTACAGAATATCTGTCCTCCAGGTTCCAGCCAAGTATTAAAGTAAGGATCTCTGTATTGTTCGATTTGCACACAAAGGAACCCAAGTTGGAAGAAATGTTACTCATATAGGCTACAAATACACTTTACTAAGAGGCATTATTAATACACTGGTTAGCACCCAAATTCTGGAACTGGGCTGCTTGGATTCAACAGCAAAAAGAGCTTAGCCAAATTACCTAACCTTCACAATTCCATTTCTAAGTCTGCAAAGTCAAAATGATGCTCAGTTGCTAATGATGAGGCCAGTCTCATTGAGTTCTTTTTTTTTTTTTCTTAATTTTGAAGGTAGTAGAATTACAACAGAACAAGACAGGACAAAGCCAATTGAGTGCAGTGAATTTGGTACAGAACTTCACAGCAGGTTACTGAGATAACAGCAAAACATACCATAGTGTATCTCATTACCTTCACAATAGTTGTCTAGCCAATCAGGTACAGCAAAATCAAACCAAAGACAAAACATTATAAAAACAATCAAAAGAGAATACTGAATAGAGTAAAGCAATTAATCATAGTGAAACAAAATTGAAAACATTTGCTTTCAAACAGAAGATAGAGAAGCACCCCCCCCAATATTTGCTATATTGCATACTGTCATCCTCCCAAGAGATGCTCAGACCTCTGTCCCCAGTTGCTAATGGGGGGGGGGGTGTTGGGGGAATATTTAATTCCAAGCCTGCGCACCAGTAGGCTCACACTACTTGGTCTCCTCCTGGCTCACGCCGGAGGAAGGCACCAAGAGAGTGGGCAAATTGCTTCTTTGTGTAGCCACCTGGGTTCCACCACGGCCGTGGCCCTCATTGAGTTCTTTTGACAAGATAAATTAATGCACACACCACACTAAAACCAGTGCCCAGTGCTTTGGAAGTATCATGTAGGTGATGCTTTAATGCCATAACCAATTTCTATAGTGAAATGATTACCATGTCTTTTGGTCATAGATTTCTTGTTGACAGCTATGCATCTCTGTGTCAGTTAAGATGCTTTCTGGTCCAAGTAACAAAAACATGTGTCAAACTGGCTTACATTACAATAAAATACCTAGAAACAGGTGAAGTCTAGGGGACGAGTAGGTTCCACACACAGTGCAACTGGTAGTGAGTGATGTTATCCACAGCCATCTCTGTTGACTCAAATGTGCTGTCTTTGTATCAGACCCATCCCCGGGCTCCAAGGCCAGATTGCTTCCAGTGACAACCAGAGCTTTCTGATTTCTCTTCAGATACAGAAAGAGAAGGAATAAATAAGCTCTTCTATATGACAGTTGGGTCAACTCACATCCACCTGTGAGCAACAAGCAGTTACCAAGCGTTGTTCAATTTGCCCACAAAAAATTCCTTCCTCTGGGACCTGAAGAAGGAATGAATACCTACACAAAATCAGTGTTAACAAAAAGACAGCCTCACAGCTCTGTGCCCCAGAATGCATGAAGCAGAAAACATTAGGAATTTCAGTCTCCAGACTAAGATTCCATAGGAAGTACTTTAAGCGTTACCCAGAGAGGAAGCTAGACTTCCAGGAAGTTGTATATATAAAATGCATTGCTTCATTGTTCCCAAAGCCACTGTTACTCAATTATATGTCAGTATCATGCTGGGGGGGTCTCTCCTTCGTTTGCAATAATGTTAGGGGGAAATGCATGTCTCTTAAACAGTGTACTTAGTCTTATTTCATAGACAATATAAAACACATATTTTTACCATATTTTCCTCTCCTTTTTGGTTCCTAAGTGCCATAGTTCATGGTTTATTGCAAGGAAAAAATAGAATTAGGTTTCTGTCCTTCCTTACCTTGATTATTGTTTTCTTTGAGTTAGGAAGAACTTCCCTTCCTCTCAATTCAATTAATTTTTTTGATTCACATATAAATTTTTATGTGGCAAACAAGGTAGTAATATATAAGCACATAAAATAGCTCAATGTATGGTAGAAATATATACTTACCATCAATGCTAGCAGTATTAATAGTTAATTTAAGAGTGAAGAAATATTCAGTTATTATATCCATAAATAAATATATTCCAACTAAAAATTATGCATATAAGAAGCTTATAATAAAATTTCTTTCCTCATAATATTAGCCTGAAAACACAGCAAGCAAAACTGAGTATGGGTCTTCAGTTCCTTACAAGACAATAAACTACACTAACAGCCTCTTTTCCCTTCAAAAACAGAAGTGTTAGATAAAATTTATAAAAATAAATTTAAATACTAGCAGAGAAGTAGAAAGGGAAGAAAGGGAAAGTAGAGAGAAAAGAAGAGAAAGAAAACTCTCAGTTAAAATAAATAAAACAGATAGAAAGCCAGAGATGTAGCATCTTAAATAACTATTATAGATGTCCAGGAAACATCAGATTTAGATATACACCCTCACAACTAAAAACTGGGGTTTCTCTGTCCACAATGGGACAGAATAGAGAGCCTTGAATCTAGAAAGGTAGAGAGTAAATTTTCTGCATAAATTCAGAACCCTGCCTCCTAGGGTGATGGGAATGGAACCCATTGGCCCAGAGGACATTATACATTGTAACTGAAACTGTAACAGCACTATTCAACAGGAAGCAATAACAATTATAAACATAGATGCACCAAAGCACAATTCACACAATTTCATAAGACAAACTCTAATGCACATACATAAGAGCTCAAATAAACATTAATGCAATTACAGTGCGGGGATCTCAATTTCCCACTATCACAAATAGAGCAATTAAAGAAAAAAGTTAATAAAGAAATATCAGAGTTGAACCACAACTTTGAAGAAATGGAATATGTGTGTGTGTGTGTGTGTGTGTGTAATATATATATATATATATATATATATATATATACAGTTTATTCCATCTAACAATAATAGAATATACATTCTTTTTGGCCACATATGATACTTTCTCCAAAACAGACCATATACTTATTGATAAAGCATACCTAAGTACATTCAAAACAATCAAAATTTTATGTGAATATTATCACATCACAGTGCAATGAAACTAGAAATCAATAGCAAATCACAGAAACTATGTAAACATATGGAAATTATATAATACATTCCTGAATAATCAAAGGGTCACAGAGGAAATCAAGGAGGAAATAAGACAGTTCCTGGAATTAAACAATAATGCCAGTACAACATTCCAGAACTTACAAGACACAATGAAAGTAGTTAGATAAGGGAAAGTTTACAACAATGATTCCCACATCAGAAAAATAGAATGAGCCCAAATAAATAACATAATGACCCAGTTCAAGGTTTTAGAAAAACAAGAACACTCCATATCCAGAGTTTACACAAACTATAAAAAGTTTGTGTAAACCACCATCGTGGGCCCGCCCTGCCACCGGGAACTCAGCGGAAGCCTACATCAGGGGTAAGCTGTGGGGAACCTCCACCGAGGGCCCACCCTGCCAGCGGGAACTAAGCAGAAGCCTGCATCAGGGGTAAGCTGCCCGGAACCACCACCATGGGCCCGTCCTGCCACCGGGAACATCGAGGAGGCCCGCCCAAGACTGAAAACTGCCCTGGACTGTTTCAGCTGGGCCCACTCTCCCACCTGGAACATCAGAAGATCTCAGTGGGATTCAGTTAGTGTGAGAAAATTTGGAATTTTGCTCCCAGGTGGCGAACTTTGGACTACACCGGATTGACTATATCAGTGTGGTGAGTATCCCCCTAAAATAGAGGTGTAAAGGGGTTAAATAGGGCCAATAGAAAAACCCCCTACAACTAACCATATGACTTTGCTGTGTCTGAAGATAGTGTGTGTGATCCCCTCCTATACATAGAAAACACCAGGCAGAGTGAAAATGACAAAACGAAAAAGCAAAATGCTCTCTCAAACAAATAGTTCACCAGAAGCAAGTATAGGAGACATTGAAATAGAGGACCCCAAAAGTAACACACCGGGAATCTCTGAAAAGATAGCCAGTGAAATAAAAAAACAACTGCATCAGGCTATAGAGGAAATCAAATTAGAAGTACTCTCCCATGTAAAGATAGAAATAACAACTTTAATAAAGGAGTTGTTGAATGCAGCTAAAGAAGAACTAGAGAAAAAAGTACGTGAGCATTGAAAACTGATTGAAACTTTGAATGAACAACATAGAAAACAAGCAGAATTCATGAAACAAGCTCAAAGAGACATCCAAGAAACAAAAAAGTCTATTGAAAGCATGCAAAACCGCCTAAAAGAAGCTGAGGATAGGATTTTGGACCTTGAGGACAGGATCACAGTTAGTGATCAGGAAAGGATAGAACTTTTAAAAATAACAAAGCAGCATGAAATGACAATCCAGAAGCTTCATGATGATGCCAAGAGCAACAATATAAGAATAATGGGCATTAGTGAAGATACAGGAGTCCAGGCAAATGACATACATAAAGTATTTA